>SHCU01000135.1:231049-243650 GCA_004307685.1 Ceratina australensis | reverse complement strand
TAATATAATTCTTAAAATTATAATTCAGTTATACACGTTAAACCACTGTAGTGGTGCATCGTTTACTGACACGACGTCCGTGAAAACCACTATAGTGGCGCGTCGTGCCTAAGAGGTTAATAATAAGTTATACAAAGTGATATAAGTAATAAGTTTCGTTTCTTAAATTGATGTCCAGTCCTTATCATAAAAATTCGCAGTCTATTTATGAGAGACTGTACTCGTTTCAGTAGAAGTAATACACGGTTGGTCACAATGAGATAATTGTAAAAATGAGAGACCGAGGTGAGGTCACTGCGTGGTAGAACAATGTAAGTTCTTAACGATGATCCATCCCCTCGGCGTGTAACCCCTCGGAGGCTCGTTCATCCCGAAGGACGGTCGATTTATTAAAGCTGCCAACCGTCCAGAAGGATCGCCAGGTGCATCCTTTTTCTCTTGCGCAGAGGTCGGGGTGATGCGTTGTTGTATCCCTTGGAAGAGGAAAAAAAGATTCGTAGAAACGTTCGATACGCGGCTGATCGAAGGAGAAACAGCAACGGCGGGTACGACACGAGGAGAGGACGGCTCGCTGCTGGCAGAAGCAGCAGCGGCAACCAGCCCCCTCTGCTATTCCTCCTCTCTATTTATCCGTATTCCTCTCCGTCTACCTTTTCTTCAACGCGTTGTTTCGCCTTAGCGAAGCGTATAGCCGCACGGGGCACCCTGCTGCCACACTAACTCTGATATACTCGCGAGATATCCGGCCAAGATTTAGTGCATCCTCTTGCCTAGCCTCTCTCGGTCCCGCAGAAAATCTCGCGGCGCACCGCGCCGGCCCCAATCGCCCTTACAACCGATCGAAATGTGTTTCTCCTGTCCTTGAAATGAATACCACCAGTGGAAAAACAAGGTGAGGCCCTGTGTTCCATCTACCTACCAGATCCTTCCTTTAACACTTTTCTTCCTCTACCTCTTCCCCTCCTTCGTTGACGCTGTTACCTCCGCGCGGTCGTTCTCTCTTCGCGATAAGAATCGTGCGCGGGAAAAAGATTGTTTACCTCGGAATCAGTCGGCGCGAACTTCTGTCGAATTAATTCTCTCGCTCGGCGGTTCGAAACTGCTCGTCGAAACGAAGAAACTTGAATCCCGACCGAGACTCGAAACCGGTAACATTGATCGAAAGAGGAGCCAGTGGTCTTAATTAAATCTCAGAAATGATTCGATTCGCTGGAAATTAGTCGGAAGAGCGAGCCGGGATGAAGGCGCCGTTTCTTTCCCGGACAAACAGAAACGCAAAAAGGGAATCGAGGGAGGAGACAGCGACGTCCTCCTCGAAGCTGGTACAGCGAACGAGCGAAGGGGTTGGGCGGGGAGAACGGGCCGCTGCGGGTAGAGTTCCGGTGGATGGCAAATATAACGCCGGCTAGTAGACGCAGCGTTTTACAACCGAGAAAAAGAGAGAGAGAGCGGTTCGCGGTAAGGATTTATCGTAAGGTCGGGGCGGGCAGGTGGTTTTACTCGTTCAGTGAAAAACTCACGTCTCTCTGCTACTCTTTGCCTCTTACGCTTGAGTTACTTTTCCATCGAGGAATTGGAAAATCTTGTAGATATTTCAGACGATACGTGTCGATACGTATCGCAACGTGAGATTAAACGCGGTGAGCCAAGCGGAAATCGAATTTCGGGGGAATTTCGTAATAACCGAGTTAAAATGCATCCCAATCTTATTAAGGTATTTCCAGGGAAAATAGTTCTACTTTTATATTAATCCTATAACCGTTCGTATAATTGATTCTCCGATGTTCCTCTTCCCTTTTTTACGAGCACAAGCAGAATTATTTTATTCCGTTGGGTATTACTTTCTGAAAGTTCTCAAAATTTTCGCTTGCGTCACTGATCCTTTGAGTCCCGACGACAGTTCGCGTGGGCACCTGGTATGGTTCGGTCGAGCTGGAAAAGATGAACGCTCACGAGCATCGGCAAACATCGACCGATCCTTTCGGGTTCGGCTCCGCATTTCTTTTTTTTTTCTCTTCACCTACGAGATCCTCCTATCCCGGCGATCCAACCTCGTCAAATCGCGCGTATCCTTTTATTTCGCTTGCCTCACGGCACTCTCTCCGGTTTAAATGCAAATTTCGGCCCCGGTGGATTCGAAAAACCTCGGATCACCGTGCATCCCCTGCAACCCGTTGTTCTTCGGGAAAAAAGTTCACGGTTTACCTAGATCGAATATCTTAACGGAAGTTTTCCTCGAACCCGTTTCGAATAGATAAAGTTCGATACAATTATTCGATGGGGACGGGAGAGAAGTTATTAATGAGATTTGAAAGTGAAAACATACGTCGATTCCTCGCGTAATACGTCACGGTCCGTGATTCGAATAAGCTACACTTTTTGTTTCACTCGCGACAAAAGCGGCGATGTAATTATCGAAAACCTGTCGGCGCCTCGTTAACAGGCCATCACCGTGAAGTTGTACGTCGAGGCCGTACGAATAAACGCGGGGAAGTGTCGAAACCATTAGGCTTGACCATTCACGACGCCGCGGCGCGCCGTTTTATAACTCTCGGAGTGCCTATCATCTGAAACCGCGGCGAGTATGAGAAAAAAAGAAAAACCATGTAGATATAATCCCGACTAATTTACCGTGACTTCGTTTAAGACGTGGAGGGATTACGATGATCGAGGAGGTCGCCGGTGTTAATTCAGGAGACGTCGGGTAACGACGGACACCGCGTGAGCCTCGGCATCGCGAAGTATCACAAAGTATCGCAACACCTGTTACCGAGCATCGGAGAGGTTTATAAAGCATCGCAGCGGCGAGTTCCGGGGTGGTCCAAACGAAGCGGTTCTCCCGCGCCGAGAGCGTTGCGCCGGATTAAGAAGAAGAAAAAAAAGGAGGAGGAGACGAGGCAAAAATTGCGAAGGGGTCGAACGGCAAAAAGAGCAGCACGCGAACCGCCAACTATGGAGAAGTGAGAGTCGGTGAGACAGGGAGAGGGAGTGAGATGTTCTCCGTGGGACATGTAGACGTGGGCGTCGTCGCGAGCGACAGATCGACGAATAATTCTGGCAAAACGTGGCCAAATACGAGGTATGGTCGTGGTACGAGAGAAGGGGAGAGGAGAAAGTGAATAGGGCAACGCGGTATTTCGGTAAAAGATGGTCGAACCGCGAACGCGGTGGAGACGAGATAGAGGAGGACGAAAGGGGTGTGGGTTGAAAGCGAGCCGCCGACACCGTGGAATGATGAATGCGTTTGGGAAAGGAGCCGCATAAATCGTCGAGGATAATGCGGCCTCGCACTTTTCGGTCGATCCTTCCCTTTGAATTCGCCCGTGTCCCTCGCCCCTCCTTTCGGAACTGCTATCGGCGGGCCGCGCGAGGTTTTAGATAAACAAGCGGACGGAACGGCTGCGGGATTTATCGTTTCGCCGATACCTCGGTCGCAGGTACGACCGCTAATTGTTTCGCGAGTCGGTTTGATTCAATTTTAACGCGTTCGTCGTTGCCCAGCGCGAATCGGTTTCGCGCGGGTACCCAGAAATATGGAAATGAGAAAACTCTTGGATACCCAATTTAATTTGACGAATTTCCCGGTCGGTTTAAGCAAATCCTGTTTAATTTATTTATCTGTTGTAAGCTTTAAAAATTGCGTCATAGGTACACGGATCGTTTTATTTGCGGACGGATTCGTTGATTTATGCTTTGCTTTGAATTTCGTTGGACTCCGAGCAAACCGTGTAAATTGGCCTTTGGATAGACTCGGGATTTGCGGGAGTGGTCAAGCAGCGGGGGGAAGAGTGTGGAAACTGTTGCGGAGAGAGGCGTGGGAAGCGAGGAGGAGGAGGACGGAGGGTTATGGTTATTGCGGAAATATTTCACCGTCTTAGGCGGCCGTGCCGATCCCCGTATAGGGCATTTATCATGATAAGTAGCGCCGCCGTGCTCGGTCATCGTGAATTAGCTTGCATCCACCAAACACCACCTTCTCCCCCCGTGGGATTATTATTATTCGTGGTATTATTATTATTATTAAACTCTTCGGGGCTCGTAACCCTCTCACGTGGGTGGAAAACGTTCGTACCACTTACAAGTTCTCTTGCACACGATCTCACATCGATTTTTATTCTATTTTATTAGCATTGTCAATTTTCGTTCTCAGATCCGAATATCGTTGTAACTAAAAAATTGCTTCGTTATTCGTTGATTTCATCACCGCGGGGCGGTGCATTCTCGATGCCGTAAAAATTTTGTCCGGCGCGACGTGTCCGAAGATGAGATAAAAATAATGCTGAACACTCGGTTCGAGTGTACAGGTGACCGGGAGCGAAATTTGACTAGCCAACTCGTAGGACTCGAGACGGATGGCCGACATTTAAAAGGGTCCTTATACCTCGGTTACGGATATCAGGGTAGGACTTGGTCGGCCGCCAACTACGTGACAGGAATAAGGTTAAACCTTCTCTCGCCTTCAAGTGCCAAAAAAGCTCCGCGGATCGAACTTCGTTTCGCTTCAGTCCAGAATTAGATCAATCACTGCGTCTCTCCTTTATTCCGCTTTGGGTACTCGATATTTCTGATACTCGATCAGAAAATCAGAGTTCCATCGCGAGAATAAAGTTCCCGAAAGTAATCCCCTTTTTCGACAAAATTTCCAGTTCACTCTTTACGACGGTTTCGTGGTCGTCGAAGGTTTTTTCACGATGAGCAAGAGCCCACGATCGAATCCCCCCGGTAACTTGTAACGCTCTTGTTTGCGAAACACACCGAAGAAAGAAACGGTTCGGGGGGAGGCATTAATCGTCGCGGTGGAAAATTTACTTAGCCGCCGTTTCCGCGTAACATTATGGCCGTCGTAAATAACCGCGGGAGTTAAAAGAGCGAAACGGGCCATGGACGCGTATCACGGGGTTCGCCGGACCGTTTCACGAGAGAAAGTGCCGCGCCCCATCGAGCCGATTTCTGCGAGCTTCGAATCTTACCGTGTTTCACCCAGTGACGCAATCCAGCCCAGCGAGTGTTGCAACCGGTACCTCCTATTCCTTTGTCAATCGTTCGATTACCGAACACGATTCGCGCCAATTATTATTAGACACGATTTTTCAACGAATCGATAATTAGAAACACCATCGTCACGCGGATGAGAAAATGATTTCACGTTTACTTGAATCGCGGTACATAGTAGCTATCGAACCGTCCAGACTTGTAGCAAATTTTGTAGTTAATCAATGAGGTCAAACTCAGAAGCTTCTGCAGCCGCAATTTCATGCCTAACTTCGCAACAGCTTGCGAGTATTTCTTCGGTTGAGTAGTTTTGGTTTACTTCGTCCAGACATCCGACCCATCAACCTAGTACTATAGATATAGCACTGTACCGAAGTATCGCCTCCCCGGTGCGCGAGGTAGGCAGCAGCCGGCAACGACGCGGTATTTACAGTGCCGACTTTTACCTACTAACATCCACGGCATGGTTTACTCGTTCGTTCCTCCCCCTTTTGCTGCCCACGCGCGCAAACCGAACGACACGTAAATGCTCTAGCCGCGACTCTGCCTCCCGGTTCCTCTCTTGATCCTTCATCGTTAAAACACATGCGCTTCCTCCACAGTGAAATATTATAATGCGACGGTCAAGATAAAAGTCCCAATTTCTACTTAGCCACGTACGGTTTTGCTTTCAAGTGGTAAAAATTGTTGAATCAATACTTAGAACAAAGAGTAGTTTCATTCGTGGAATTTAAGAAATTTTTAACACTAGATTGCCCAAGGAAGTCATTTTGACTGCTTTTCAGTTTTAATTACAAAAGGAATTATGTATACAATGATACAACTTCGTAGAAATTTTGTTCATTGTTAACGTTTACTAATAACCTGTTTTATAACTGTAAATAATATAAGAAAATATTACAAATCAATTTTAGATAAATTTCTTTACACGTCAGTTATTCTTTCACAATGAAGTCATTTAGACTGCATTTGGGCAATATAGGTATATACTAAGTTTCAGTCTTTCTAGTGTTAAATAAATCAGGCATCTACTCAGTATTTCAATTCAGTAAAAACGAGGTGTCATTATATGAGGTGTCTATTCACTCGGTTTCTATGTATTAGATAAGAATATTCAACAATTTTTAAAATAATTTTTGTAGTATTTATTTCATATGTTTGTTATCTGAAGATGATAGAGCATCAAGCTAATGAGTACAAATCGGGACATCTTCTGATAAGGGTATCTACGATATCTCCGCCAACTACGTGACAGGAATAAGGTTAAACCTTCTCTCGCCTTCGAGTGCCAAAAAAGCTCCGCGGATCGAACTTCGTTTCGCTTCAGTCCAGAATTAGATCAATCACTGCGTCTCTCCTTTATTCCGCTTTGGGTACTCGATATTTCTGATACTCGATCAGAAAATCAGAGTTCCATCGCGAGAATAAAGTTCCCGAAAGTAATCCCCTTTTTCGACAAAATTTCCAGTTCACTCTTTACGACGGTTTCGTGGTCGTCGAAGGTTTTTTCACGATGAGCAAGAGCCCACGATCGAATCCCCCCGGTAACTTGTAACGCTCTTGTTTGCGAAACACACCGAAGAAAGAAACGGTTCGGGGGGAGGCATTAATCGTCGCGGTGGAAAATTTACTTAGCCGCCGTTTCCGCGTAACATTATGGCCGTCGTAAATAACCGCGGGAGTTAAAAGAGCGAAACGGGCCATGGACGCGTATCACGGGGTTCGCCGGACCGTTTCACGAGAGAAAGTGCCGCGCCCCATCGAGCCGATTTCTGCGAGCTTCGAATCTTACCGTGTTTCACCCAGTGACGCAATCCAGCCCAGCGAGTGTTGCAACCGGTACCTCCTATTCCTTTGTCAATCGTTCGATTACCGAACACGATTCGCGCCAATTATTATTAGACACGATTTTTCAACGAATCGATAATTAGAAACACCATCGTCACGCGGATGAGAAAATGATTTCACGTTTACTTGAATCGCGGTACATAGTAGCTATCGAACCGTCCAGACTTGTAGCAAATTTTGTAGTTAATCAATGAGGTCAAACTCAGAAGCTTCTGCAACCGCAATTTCATGCCTAACTTCGCAACAGCTTGCGAGTATTTCTTCGGTTGAGTAGTTTTGGTTTACTTCGTCCAGACATCCGACCCATCAACCTAGTACTATAGATATAGCACTGTACCGAAGTATCGCCTCCCCGGTGCGCGAGGTAGGCAGCAGCCGGCAACGACGCGGTATTTACAGTGCCGACTTTTACCTACTAACATCCACGGCATGGTTTACTCGTTCGTTCCTCCCCCTTTTGCTGCCCACGCGCGCAAACCGAACGACACGTAAATGCTCTAGCCGCGACTCTGCCTCCCGGTTCCTCTCTTGATCCTTCATCGTTAAAACACATGCGCTTCCTCCACAGTGAAATATTATAATGCGACGGTCAAGATAAAAGTCCCAATTTCTACTTAGCCACGTACGGTTTTGCTTTCAAGTGGTAAAAATTGTTGAATCAATACTTAGAACAAAGAGTAGTTTCATTCGTGGAATTTAAGAAATTTTTAACACTAGATTGCCCAAGGAAGTCATTTTGACTGCTTTTCAGTTTTAATTACAAAAGGAATTATGTATACAATGATACAACTTCGTAGAAATTTTGTTCATTGTTAACGTTTACTAATAACCTGTTTTATAACTGTAAATAATATAAGAAAATATTACAAATCAATTTTAGATAAATTTCTTTACACGTCAGTTATTCTTTCACAATGAAGTCATTTAGACTGCATTTGGGCAATATAGGTATATACTAAGTTTCAGTCTTTCTAGTGTTAAATAAATCAGGCATCTACTCAGTATTTCAATTCAGTAAAAACGAGGTGTCATTATATGAGGTGTCTATTCACTCGGTTTCTATGTATTAGATAAGAATATTCAACAATTTTTAAAATAATTTTTGTAGTATTTATTTCATATGTTTGTTATCTGAAGATGATAGAGCATCAAGCTAATGAGTACAAATCGGGACATCTTCTGATAAGGGTATCTACGATATCATTTTTTCATTTTTCAACGCGTGAGATCTCGCGTATTCACTTCTCCCAGGGATCAAATATAAATCAGCGTTATCTAATCTGAGACGGCTTCGGTAACAGTGTTTACCCTCGCGATCCATGGGGATTGTCCGCCAAGTAGAATAGGTAGATACCGTGGAAGGATTTGCACCGAGGTTCCATTGTCGCATCGCCTTTAACGGTGCGACCACTCGAGAAGATGTTTGATATTGCTTCGCTAATCAACTCGAAGCTTCCCAGCTTATCTGATTCCGAGTTTATGTACGTACCCGGGAATTTGACGGTATACATAACGTGACAACGAAGCCAGACGTGCCACATTGGCGTCTCGCTCCCAAGCAATTTGTTGGACGGTTCCTGGGTTTAAACGACGAACGTTTTGTTAGGTATTACGGAGGGGCGATTAGATTTTTAATACGCGAAGATTTGACCTCCGTAAAACACACGATCGCGAATGCGATTAAACGCGCCAACGCGACGACCAGTCTTGTTCGAAGCTCAATGTGGGGTGAAAGATATCCGCGAGATGTAATCGGAAAGCATTGTTCAAAGAGGGCGTGCAGCGAGAGGACTCGCGTGACGATCCGAGCCACTTGAGGACGCGTTATCACGATCCCCATTACGTGGGCAGTAATTGTTGGCCCGGTGAACGCGCTAATCTGCGTCATGGAGGATACGTTTGCATCTTTATTCACCGTTTTCGCTAAACTTTCTGAATGCACAGTTTAACACTAGATTGTCCAAGGAAGTCATTTTGACTGCTCTTTAGTTTCAGTCAGAAAAAAAATTATATATGTAATAACACAACTTCTTAGAAATCTGTTTTATTGTTAATATTTACTAATAACCTGTTTTATAACTGTAAATAGTGTAAGAAAATGCTAAAAATTACTTTCAAATAAATTTGTTTACACGTTAGTTATTCTTTCACAATGAAGTCATCTTGACTGCTTTTGGGCAATATAGGTACACACTAAGTTTCAGTCTTTCTAGTGTTAAGTTCAATTATCGTTGTCGAAGATGTGTAATCGTAGAAATGTTTGTAACGTGACAATGGGAAATTGTCAAGGTATGAATTAAAAATCTGAAATTTCAAAACACATCCTTCACACGTTTCCATTATGCTGATATACGATGACTCGACAAACAAATCAGACATCAAGATTGATCTGTCGTCGGGCGAGTGGCATTTTAAATCCGGCGATGAGTAGGTTGCGCATAAGATTAACCGTGTGACATAATCCGACACAAGATACAGAGGCGTGTCTCAAGGGGTTAATTGTAATATTCGCTAATAGATTCGAATGGTAAAGCTGATAGGAACACAGCCGCGGCTGGGAACAGATAACAGAGGAAGACGGAGTAGGTGGATAGGTAGGTAGGTAGGTGGTAGGTGACTAAACCGATTCTAAAGTTGGAAGAGACACGGCAGTCTCTTTGCTCCTTTCTCGAAGGATATATCCTTCCTGCCTCGCGCGCCGCCGCCGTTTCCTGTCTCTCTTTCTTCTCTCTCGCAAAAGTACCGCGTCGTGAATTACGATCAACCAAGATTCGCCGACTATATTCTTCCCGCGAGGGAAAAGTTTATTGTCGAACATAACCGACGGAAGTTGGCCGGATGCGAGGAATTTTATTCCTTTAACCTTTGCGATGCCTCGGCGTGCTGTCAATTCGCTATCCGTTATGGATTATACGACGTATCGTATGTGCTCCTTTGGGCGATTGATTGGGACGCAGGTTCTTCTTCTCGATGACGAAGAATAGCGACGTCTTCTGGCGTGAATATCGGAGCTAGGGAAGAAAGGTAGGAGGAGGAATGGAGCTGTAAAGGTAAAGAGAAGGGGTTCGATGATAGGCTGCCACAAGGAAATTCAAGGGTTCGGCTCCTCGCGTGGGCGGGGGTTTCTCGATCAATCGATCAAACGTCAAATATACGTCGGATCTGCTGCGAGAGTAGAATATGCCGCGGCGACTGTCGTGGCTTGACTCGTCGCCCTTTGCCTTGGCAAATTAATGGCCCGGTCGAAAGGGGAAGCGTGAAATTTGCTTTGGTTCCTCGGTCCCCGTCTGCATTATCGTCTTAATTAAGTTACGCTCCAAGTCATCTCGTAATTTCGCCAATTGTTCATCTACAGTTAAAATTGTTCCCAGCGTAAGCGGAAACTAAATACTTGTAACAATTAGTTGCACTGTTAGCCGTACTTTAATCCGTTCTGCTTCTGAACGAAATTAGGGATAGGAAAAATTGTACGTACAAGGTCTAAGAACGAATAATGGCAGGCTAAGAAGGAAACTATTCATTTGATCGCGCAGAACGTCCAAAGCAATTTCTCGCGGCGTGGTGGCGGTCGTCACTAAAAATAATATCGCACGCCGAGCGTGTAGGTGGCGGAAAAAAACGGAAAGGAAGGAAGGGAGTTACGATGCCCTCGATGCTAAATGGTTCCCGTTTAACGGACCCCGGGTAAAAAAAACACACGCACGTAAGAGGGGATCGAGGCGGGACCGGGAACCGAGCGTCGAGAGTGTCACATCCTGCGCGAATTGGATGCAGGAGGGCAAGAAATCGAGGTCAAATCTCGATAGCGGCCTAAATTGATCTCGATCTAATCTGGAAGGACCTTGTGTCTACTTTTCTTCGAGTAGTCGCACGCGAGACGAGAGATGCGTCAATAGTAATATCTCAAGGACATGGATTTCGAATATTCTGATCTAGACGCTTTTCTAATTATATTCGGAGTATCTCACGAGGTCATGTTTGGTCTATTAGCGATAGTAAATTCAGGAGCAGTTGACGCTTTATAATGAAGCGTACAGGGTCGCTCGAGCCATTCAGCCAGCGGCTGGTACGCCTGAATGGCATCTCTCGGAATCGTTTTGCTCCCGATTTGCCGCGTACTATGTCGAGGACGGTGAAGAATTAAGCGCGAAGGTCGATGCAGGTACACGCGTCATCTCGTGCTGTACACGCTTTTTAAAGCCTACAATTAGATAGAGTTCTTACTAATTAGCCAATTATCAACTGTAAGATGCACCGCGCGTACACGCGCATAGAACGTGTAGCTAATTTAGATAGATACGGGATGCTCGTGTGCGGTTGTAGTAAAATCGTATTATTTAGCTCGATAGAACTTTCTGCCGGAAGTGGTGTAAAGGAAATTCCTCGGTTTTCGATGCGCGCACACAGCTGGGCCTCTCCCGAGGGAATCGTACGCGATACGCGATACATAAATCCTCGTAGCGCGAAGCAACCGTGAACGGGAACTCCACAGCCATCTTGATGCCAAGCTTCCTGCTTGTTTACGAGTTTCCATAGCTATGGCATAGGCACGGCGTATCGGGATCGATGAAAGCTTCCATTCTCTGTTTCACCTCCCCCGCTCTCTCCGTCCCTCGCTGTAGCATCGATAGCTGCGGTTTTCTACGCGCGGTCGCGTTAATGCGACGTTATTATGAAACGAAATGCGACGCGTTTAATCGATACCTCCGTAGAAAGCATTCCGAATCCCCAACGACCGGCTTCACCCTTATTTTGAGAACTGAAGGGCACTTCCTTTGAAGGATCCACGGCTCTTCCTTTCCTCGCGTGTTCAAGGGTACGCAGCTAACTAACTAACCAGATTACTAATTGGAGGCGAAACTAAAAATCCGTGAAGGATATTCGCGATAGCTGATGGGAGTCAGCGCAACAGCCGGTTGCTCCGGTCCCATTCTAACCGGGGATCGCGCGTGCTAGCAATATTTCAGCGTTCCCGCTCTCGGAGAAACTAGGCGGCGGACAGATATTGCGCTTTGTGTAAGATCGAGGAATTTAGTGAGCTTTTCGCCGAACACCGATCCATTACTCGGATAAATTCCTCGATAAACACGCGTTAGCGCAACCGGACAGATTCCCCGTCGTAAACTGATTCTCCCTCGCGTGTTTATGCGCTCGATGCCACGACTATAAAACCGAGTATTAAACCGTTAAACCGATGTCGAACCCATTATGCGAAATCGCGGGGTCCCCGAATCGATGTAATCTTCCATTGAAACGGACCCGGGACGTCGGATTGAAACGTTAACGTGGCCGGTCGATTCGAAAATTAGTTTGCGTTATCGATAACCATCGATCCTCTATTTACGTGCAGTCAGGTAATTGACAAGCAAACTGTTGAGGTCTTACGGCGTAAGCAATTGCAGCGGGAACGTCTGCTGGAATCGACCCCTTTTAGCCGGAGTTCGGGGTGCTGTTCCGTGCTCGCAATTCCCTGTTGTACGGCTGAAGGGCCGAAAGGCCACTCGAACGCCAAAGAATTTCCAGCCACCCCGCGCTTCTCGACAAAAGGATCCCGGTAGCTTTGCCATTTCTCACCCCCGGCGCGCGCCACTCCTTCCTCGGCGAAGGGTGCCACGCACCCTTTCTCCAGCCACTCGCGCTCGACCTTTCTCCGAATCACAAGTAGTGTCGTCTTTCCCCGACGTAACGAGTAGCACGAAATTCCCTCGCACCATCCAGCCTCGTTTGTTCTCGGAGAAAGATCCGTGAAAACGCGTTTCGT
>SHCU01000135.1:215063-231028 GCA_004307685.1 Ceratina australensis | reverse complement strand
CCAGCCTCGTTTGTTCTCGGGGAAAGATCCGTGAAAACGCGTTTCGTCGATTCTCTCTTGAAACGCTTAGGATATTTCTTGCGCGCGATTCACAGCGATCTTCTCTCTTCATATGATAAAGCGTGGTGATTTATCGGGTATATATACTCGTGAAAATCCATCGGTATCGGCTGCCCATCTCGCAAATTGAGTTGAGCACGACGCGGTATGTTAGAAATTTTACCGAGCCAATCTTATTTTTCAAGCAAATCGAACAGATCGTGTAAATTCGCGTTTCCATCTGTTTTCACAGCCACACGCTCGTAAACGCGTATCCTGTTTTTCTCGCGCGATTGCATCGATCCGAGCGCTGTTCCCGCTTTGTACGTATTCGAGAATGCGAGGACGCGTCTGAAAGCTCTTACGTACATCGGTGATATCGGAGGTGAAGCGGCCGACAAATAGTTCGGTATTACGGCTAGACACATTTTCCTCGGGAACGGTTTTCAAAAAGAATTTCTTCAATGAAATACGAGAATATTAGTTGAAAAACTTGCTCGCCCCGAACAGGACGCGACGTACCAATAAGTTCTTAATAAAAGAAAGTTTGATGGATGAACAGGAGTATAAAAGATAAGAAGAGTTACAGGAATAGTTGTCCCTGAAGCGAATGAAATATTCTTTGGTAAATGGAACGCGAACATGGTATTTGCATTATTTACGCGTTTCATCCGGCACGGTAGGATCGAACCATTCAGCGTTGAATGATATCTCGTCGTGTCGTGGATATCACTGGTTTTTCCCCGGCGGGATCTTCGGAGAAAAATTGATGTTTTCGCGAAGTACATCAAAGGGAAAATCGAGATATTCTTGTTCGTTGGATATTTCAACATTTTAATCTAAAAATAATATCAGCTTCGATAACTAGAAATATTAAAAAATATGATAACAGAATTCATCGAGATTCAACGTCTAAATAGAAATTGAACGAAGAATGTATAACGATATTCAAGTGCCTTTACGATCTGTTTCCTTATAACGATGCTAATAACGATAATCTGACGAAATATCCAACCTTGAGATATTGTAAATAACTTCGCATTTAGACGCGAGCGACTTGGTTGACTTTAAAGGCATGGAACACGTTTTTCGCCATAGAAGGATAACATCAATTGCCGAGTAGAGATCACAATCGAGAATATGGAAACGCTTGAAGGCTGCCCGGAAAGGGAAAAACGTGTGTCGGACACGAAAGGGTGGTTCGGGAAGTACCGCTTTCTCGCGCGAGAGCGATCACCGCGGTTGAAGGGGCGGCCTGCATCGGTGCGATGGGAGGGAGTACAGCATTGTGCGGTCTAGGGGAGCGTCTGCCAAGAGCCTAATCAGGTCAACCGGCTTTTAATTAATGCGGGAGGTCAGGTGAGGCGCGACGCGATCGAAGAGTTCGCGGCTGACGCTCGGGACGAATTTCGAGAACGGGAACGATCGAGTGCGAGGTCTACGCTCTCGTGACTCCACGGCACGGGGACCCTTTCATAGGCGCTAGAGCTAAGGTAATTAGCGGGAAAACGAAGTTAATGAAAGTTGGCCAAAGATAATCTCCCGTTAACCGGAAACAGTCTCTGGAATTAATTAAATTGTGTGCGCGTTACGCACACGACGCTCGGTCAGTTATTTCGTGACGGGAAATGTGTTTGAGCTCCTGATTTATCCGCAGGGATCTTCCGTTTTATCGGCGACATCATTCATTAGCCGGTCAGCCGTTGTTCTCCTACTCATCGATCTCTCGATTCTCATTTATCAACGACTCCGCCTGCGACGTTTCTCGCGTCTCCTCCCACCTATTTTCGACGTCTCATTAATCGTTACGAAACGAGAGTGTCTGATAGAAAAATGGGGAGACACATTCCGTGAAGATCTAAAACGCGTATAGTTTTCGAGTGAAACGAACACCGAAAGGGTGACCGAATGCGCGCAATGGCAAGCAATCGCCGCCAGACCTTCGTACATTTCGCGACGTATCGATGGCTTTCGAGTTGGACGATAGGCCACGTAAATAATTACAGAAAGAACAGTTTCATGGGATGCATTGATAACGGTCGGATAAAAGTATCATTCCCATAGATGAAAAACACGAAGCTTCCAAGGTTTATGACTGTACGTCGAATCGGGAAGAGACATAGAGAGAACGCATGGGGAAAGGGAATAACGTGAATGTATAGAAAGGGTAGAGCGGGAGAGAGAGAGAGAGATAAAGGCAAGAGCAATCTACCGAGGGCGGCTAGAGCAGCGCGACGGTAGTCGACGGTGGGTGGAGGGCTCGGTAGAGCGGTTGGATCTCTCGCTCTCACTCGGTCGATCTCTCGTGGTTGCCAAGCGACGAACATCCACCACCAGGCTCTCCCAACTACATAACTACCCCTGGAGCATCCTGAAGACCGGCCCCGGTGGCGCCACCTGGCTCGCCGGAACTCAATCCACCCTCGCCCCCGGTCCCCACCCCCGAGACAACGACAGTCGCGCGATGCACCCCACGTTGGCTGGGTCTCGCCTGGTCGGTGCCGCCGCCGTGCCTGCTCCTACCCTTAGAGCCGCAGATGCGCTTTTTGTCAGAGAAATCGCGAATCCGGCCGCGAACGGTCAGAAATCCGAACCGGCGCGTCGTCCCTTGCCCTCCGTCCGTCGCCACCTTCCTCTGGCTCCCACGAGATTCTGTCGGGGGGAGAGGAGGAACGAGTTCGCGGTCGCCGGCCGCCATCTTTCTAGTGCAACTCGCAACCCCGAACTAGCAGCGAGGACAACGAGCGCGCCGGGTTACACGGCGAGGCCGCGGCTGGTTTCCGGGTTCGTCCGCGGCGATGACCGGTGGTGAAACGGTGGCGGCGCGATAAACCCCGGGGTTCGGTTCGTCGGTTCACGGCCGGTTCGCGGCAGCCCAGGGGTCGTTGAACGTGAGGTAAGTGCGCTGGAAACCGGCATGTGCTCCTCCGGCACCGATCGAGTGCTCCTCCCATCCCGAAACCAACCCGCTTTCTCGCGCCTCTCCCCTACGAACGCACTCCGCTTCCTTTCGTATCGGCTCGTTCCCCTCTTCGCCTTTCTACCCGCGTTATGACTTGTTTTGAACCCTCAGGGTGGCTGCACCCTTCCGCTCGTTCCCCCTCGCCCGCCCGCTCGCCCTACCGACACCCCAGGCTCGCGCTTTCGAGATTTATTTGTTTGGAAAGCACTACTCTCTCGTCGAAGTTAGAATGGCAGTCGAGGACGACGAACTTTGCGCCTCGACGCGATTTCCGGTTCCCCTGCGGTTACCGTCGCGGCTCGTAATCGTACCTAACTCTCGGAGCATTTCCCTCGGAAATCCACGTAGCCGAGATTCCAACGAGCTTCGACTCGCGCGAAACAATCGGATCCTTTTTAAGTTCTAGCACGTGCGTTTTTCCAAGGTAAATTGGAAATTCATCTCGAGCGATCTCATTCTCGATCGTTTCACTCGGACCAGTCAAGGTTGTTGTAAGCGCGTTCGTTAGGCTCTTTCCGCGGAATGTGGGCCACGATATGGCACGAATACCTTTATGAGATCTGGCTGCGTTCGCGGCACGCTCAACATAGATTAATGTCCCCCGGTAACGTGTCCCGATATAGCGAATAACGAGCACCATATTTCTCTATTTAACGTTTCCCCGCGCGGCCGTGCCGTGTCGACCGGTTATCTGTGTCCCACCCGTTACAACCAGAGAACGCGTAACGTACGTTATGAGCTTCTACCGGCCCCACAGAATATTGGCACGTAGCTGACAAACTTCCTACGATATTTCTTTAGTATCTCAATAACATAGTAATACGCCTGCACGTATTTTATACTTTTTTTCTGCATTAGTACGTGCTTCGAATCTTTATTATCGTACGTTCATTTGCAGTGTATCGTTACACGTTTCATAATTCATTAACGCCTATATGCGCATCGATACTTTTTCAGACCCATTTAATGACAATGTCTTTGGTATCTTAACCAGGATGGTTATAACGGCACCAGCGGTGCTACTGAAGCTATCCCAGCTATTTATAAATTTGGCGAATGGTCGCCGTTTGATCTTTCCGCCAGCCGACACTTTCCGATCTCCGACGTTCCGACCTTGCCTCCCCTTTAACCTTTCCAACCTCATTCAATTATTTACCGCCATTCTTCGCACCCCTTCTGTGCTTTACTTACACTCGTCACGTATCTATCCCCCGATAAAATATCGTTTCACCTATGGCTTCTGACGCTCGCTGTCCCCTTTAACGTAAATACGTGATCATTTTCGTGATGGCTCATACGCGAAAGCTTTCTTCTATAAAATGATTATAATTGTATATTGTTAAAGTAAATGTCGCGATTTCTGTCCACGACACAATTTCCATCCACTGGTTTAAAATTGCATGAAAAATGATAGTAGGAAAACTCAGTGAACAGGAATTGTAACGTGGACATTTATTATACATATATACTTCAGAAAGCGGAGATTTTAAA
The DNA here is from genome assembly GCA_004307685.1 of Ceratina australensis. Lineage (NCBI taxonomy): Eukaryota > Metazoa > Arthropoda > Insecta > Hymenoptera > Apidae > Ceratina > Ceratina australensis. The sequence continues at coordinate 226,536 of SHCU01000135.1, read as the reverse complement.
AATTCATGTTCAGCTACGCGGAAGTAAACGAAGCGACGAATTCCCTGGAAGGGATGACGCGCATCCTTAAGGGGAGTTATCGGCGTAGCAGTCAAGAAAAGAGGGTTGTCGCATGTTATTCTTTCCCATCCCCATTTTCCGTTACACCGGCGACGTCGTCGCCGTCGTCGTCGTCGTCGTCGCCGTGTCTACATTTTTTTTCTGCTTCGACATTCTTCTCTGCGCCCACGCCGCGCCGGAGATCGTTACACGCGTGTTACACGCTGCGGCCAGTCCCTCCGTCCGTCGGCAGGGAAAAAAAAGCTTTTGTATATACCTTCTGTGTACCTAGCATCCACTCCCCAGGCGTTTTTATCTGCTTTCGCCGGAAGCGCCCCACTCCGTAGCCTCCATCAGCGAAAGTCGTGATGGTCAACGATGATCGAAAACGATGAACGCGGGAACCAACTNTCGCGATTTCTGTCCACGTCACAATTTCCAGCCACTGGTTTAAAATTGCATGAAAAATGATAGTAGGAAAACTCAGTGAACAGGAATTGTAACGTGGACATTTATTATACATATATACTTCAGAAAGCGGAGATTTTAAAAATTCATGTTCAGCTACGCGGAAGTAAACGAAGCGACGAATTCCCTGGAAGGGATGACGCGCATCCTTAAGGGGAGTTATCGGCGTAGCAGTCAAGAAAAGAGGGTTGTCGCATGTTATTCTTTCCCATCCCCATTTTCCGTTACACCGGCGACGTCGTCGCCGTCGTCGTCGTCGTCGTCGCCGTGTCTACATTTTTTTTCTGCTTCGACATTCTTCTCTGCGCCCACGCCGCGCCGGAGATCGTTACACGCGTGTTACACGCTGCGGCCAGTCCCTCCGTCCGTCGGCAGGGAAAAAAAAGCTTTTGTATATACCTTCTGTGTACCTTGCATCCACTCCCCAGGCGTTTTTATCTGCTTTCGCCGGAAGCGCCCCACTCCGTAGCCTCCATCAGCGAAAGTCGTGATGGTCAACGATGATCGAAAACGATGAACGCGGGAACCAACTCGGTAATTGTTTGATTGAACGATCGAGGGGGATACGCGTTACTCCCCCGTGTGATTCTGTTTCCCGAGCAGTTTCAACAACAACTTTATATCAGATTATACTGGATAACTGAAGCAAATTTGCGCATGTATAATTGATCACCTTCCATCGGGGCTTTTCATTTCGAACCTGCGCGTTCATGACGCTCGGTTTTCCGCGAATCGTTATCGATTTCAGATAAATTAATTTCTACGTCTCATGAAAATCGACGTGGGTTTTGCTTCGTATTATTTCTGATACCGTTTCTTTGACCCGTTTCCAGCGTGTTCCATCGCGGCGTTCTGTAGCGTCGACCCGATAAAACGGCCGTTCGGTGAATCGAGCCGCGGCGAGTTACAATCGTTATCAGTCGGCTCATTGTTTCCGTAATTACAGTGACCGATTTATACATCCACCGTGATCGATAAAACAACAACGGGCAACAAACCCACGCGAAACAATGCGAGGTTACGACGCTTAATGTTTTACACACTCTGGTAATTGCAGTTTAATCGATGATGTTTATGTACGTGCAACGTAAATGTGTCACCGCGTTCCGCAGTCCATTTTTCATCTCGTTCTATAATAAGAATTCTAAACTGCTAAGAAATTAGTATCGCTCTTTAAACTTCCCCTTTCAAGTAATATCGCTTCGAAATAAACTTTATTAATCAAAATAAGATTCAATTTACAGCGAGCCAATGAGAAATTAAGTTTTCAATTCCAACATCATTTACTTTAGAATTTATAAATTCTTGGAACGAGACTTTAACCGTTCCTCTATTAGTAAAAATTTTCTTTCGCAAATAGTAGTCGGTTGATAATAGATATAGCGAAACGTTTCATAGCAATACATTAAAAGATGTTAACGTTCCTTGTGTGACGTCGGACAGTGCGTTATTATTTTCATGGGATACGAAGACAGGTAGGCATTCAACTTGAATTTGGAATTAGTCATTGTCCTTTTCCACTTCGTTAAAATTCTATAACCGAGAGACGTTCGTTAGCTTTTCCGATGCACACGAGCGGTTGTGCACAGGAAATTCGGCGGGCGTAACTAAAAATTCTCATCCTGTCGGAATAGAAATTTCTCGGATCCGAGTCCTGTTTATCCGGGCTCATCTGAAAGGCTGGCCGTCGCCTCGAGAAATTCGTTTATTCCGCGCCCATGGAAATATATACGTGACCCTCGACGAGATTAACTCCCGACTCGAGATAGCAGAAGTTCTCCAGACTGCTCCTTTCAGGGCTGCTTCTCGCCACGCGTTTTCCGTGATCTGCATACCCTCTTACTTTATTTCGTCCGTTATGTTTCGCGGGGCTATCCGCCTCCGCGCGTAATAGGATTTCCCTGATTCGTATCGCGATCGGTACCGAACGGCGGAGGAAATTTTTCCACTCGTGCCGCGACTACCTCGTTCCTCGATTTCGACGAGCAGCACTCGAGGCTTGAATTTCGAAACGCGTTTGTTTATCGAGGGACCGATCAGTCGGTCGGTCGCGGTATCGCAGCCGATTTCACGGGAAAATACTCCTGCGTGCTACGAATATATCGACATCGATCATCGGGCAGGAACGGTTTCCAGGTTGCCGCGTTAGACGTACAGGTTGCGGCGTAGATTTTATCTCGGAGCAAACGTGGCCGAGACAAAATGCTCTCTCGGGAGAGCGAGAGGCTTGTGCGCTATGCGTTCGTAGAGTTACTTAGGCGAAGTACTATCTACGGCTGTGACAAGGAGGATCCACGAGGTTGTACATAGAATCGAGAATGTCAGGGTCGTACTTTAACCCCTCGTCGTCCTTCGGAGTTCCTCCCCCTGGGTCGCCGCCCGGGCATAGTTCCGCGAGCGGGGCCAGCCTTGGCTCTTCTTCTCTTGTTTTTTTTTTGTTTTTTTTTACCTTTTCAATTATCATCGAATCACCGTTAAACACGACACTGTTAGGCGATTCTCGAATTAAGGAACGCTCGCCACTTAAACGCGAGACCCGTAAAACGACGCCCACGCACGCCGGGTACTACCTGCTGTATATACGCTTACTACGCGCGCACCAGGGGCGGATCCACCGAGCTACCTGGTACCATTCTCTCCGCTTCTCTTTTGTCTTTCTACGTTTCACGATTTTTAAACACGCCCGCCGCGCCGATGAAAAATTTCTCTCCGCGAGGAGAGTGCCCCCGCGGGCGAAAATTAAACGGCTGTACCACGGCCGTTCCCCATTGTTTTTCATCCGACGGGTTTAACTTCCGATACTTTTGTTCAATGATCGCCGTCAGCGATACAGAACTCCTCGTTTCGCCATTGAAACCAAGTAGAATGTGCAGTCGGCTAAAAAAATGCTTCCGATTATTCATTCTCGTTGCGCGAAATAGTTAACAATTTCGCTTCCATCGCGTGAGGTTAACGATTCTCTTCGCTACGCTTATACCCGATCCGATGTGACCTCGACGATCGCGAAAGCAGATTGAAAGATATTCACTTTCACGCGATAGTAATAATTTCATTCTCGTTGGTAATTCATTTTACTCGCCGTCCGATCCTGCTTCGTTTTCGGCCGATGAGTTCAGCGTATGAATACGTAAATGAAACGCGAAAGGGTTTAACGTTCGCCGAGAGGTGCCGATACGGCCCTGAACGTAAGCGTAACGCGCGGGGTGGCCAGACAGAAAAATCGCGAGAGGCTCTCTCGAGCGTCGAGTGGCACGAATAAGGGCCACATAAAGACGGGTCGTAAAACTATGATTTACGGCTTGTCATTGATGCGTTCGCCGTCCGTCCATCCGTTCGTACGATCCTCCAGTTCATCATCGTCTCTCCCTCTTATTATCTTTCTTGCGCGCTCCTCGACTCCTTTTGTTCCTATCCGCAGCCGTCTACCCGGATCGCGCGAGGATACCAGCCCCCGTTCTTCGAGAGGCGATAATCGATTAGCCGTGTTGGAAAAAGCGGTAGCCTGTACCATCGGTATCGTACCCGACGATGAAACAATTTTATAAAACCCCAAGTTACCCTGTGGGAAACAACAGAAAAATGTTCCGACCACCGTAACGCTTCGCCCTCTGGATTCAAGTCACGCGTTTAAGTCTCTCTGATTTGCATCTGTTATTACCTAAAACTCGTACAGATTCGGACAATTATTATGAACCCGCTACTGCCTATGTGTGAGTTTCCTAGCGGAACAATATTCAAAAGTAATAATAAATCTATGCCTCATTTTTTCAGTGCTCGACCTGGCATTAATGCTGCTAGCTTCTGACAATTTTGGCGTTTCGGAATAAAAACAGTTTTAACCTACACCTTGACACACAATTATTAATGTGACATTAATGAATATTACTATAAATATTAAGTAAGCTAATAAGTGTATAAACAGTAAGCACTTACAGCTTAAAATCTTCATTAAGCTAAGAAATACATTAATAATAAACTCTTGCGGCTTAAAATGTTAATTAAGTTAATACGTAAATAGGTAATAAATGAGTATAAGAAAATATAAGGAAAATATAATAATATATAATAATAAATCTATCATTTTTTGGCCTCATGTTTTCAGTGCTCGATTTGGCATTAATGCTGTTAGCTTCTGACATAATTTTGGCGTTTCGGAATAAAAACAGTTTTAATTACTTTGTGTAGTAGTGGGTTCAGAATAATAGTCCGAATCTGTACGATGATGGTCATGTGCCTGACAGTGGAGCTAGCTCTTACTCCTGTGAGTTTTTGATAGGGAAACAAAATTAAAAAACGAATAATAAATTGTCATGTTAATTTTTCAAAATGAAAACAGTTTTAACCTACATCTGAACAATTTGAATTTTGTCTTCCTACCTAGAACTCATACAAATGAAAACTAACTAAGATTCACTGCCTTACCTTATTGTAGCAGTAGAATTCTTAAGAGAGTAGATCGTGAAATATTCTACTGACAAACTCATTTCTACAATCTTAATTTAGACCACTTTCATAATTACAAACACAGATATTAACGCTTAAGGACAGGACGAGTGGTTTTTCTCAGAGCACCGCATCGGGGCGCGAAGAATGCGGTCGCGGCTCGCTCTTCTACCTTTCGTACCCGGGCTTCTTCGGCTATTGTCCTCGCGTAAGCCTCTCGCGTACACACCGGCCGGTGCGGTCACCGGGTTATTTAAAGTTTTAACGCAGGCCGCGGCAACACGGTTACTTTTAATGGCGTCTGCGGTTTCCCATCAAACTTCTCCTCGCCCCAAGAGTCTGACAGGCCTCGGGAGGCCGTACGGCCGCGCTACTCTTCTCGGCGCTTGATTGATCTTAAAAATCCAAGAACGGCTGGTTCTCCCCCTCGGCCGTCGTAAGTTTCACGGGTCTCGCGCATTGTGCGTTTCACGGAATGCGCATCGCGCGGACGTTTAACTACGACGGGCAAAAGTAATTTGGGAAGTCGCGTAGATATATTCGCGGCGCGTTGGCTAGCTAAATAGCCGGGCGCACAGTTTACGACGATATTGTTTCCCCGTCGCTGTTTCCTACTTCTGCGACTAGACTCCCCCTCGCGAAAACATAAAGCTCGGCTCGGTAGACAATGCTCGGTGGGAACAGCCGCGAAACTTCTGCCTTGCACTCTCATTAAGGGGACGCGGCTGTCCGACTCCGAGCCAGAAACGGAGCGGATGCATTCTAGTTTTCTTTAAGAGACCGCCGTGGATCGGTTATTTATTCGATCCACCTCCTTCCCCTCGAGCGATCCCGATTTCGTCGTGCGCGACGGAGATCGCATAGCGAGGAGTAAAGAGAATTAGCGTACCGCGGCGATCGCGATACATAACCGAGGCATCCTAAAGCGAAATAATTGCACGGGGAAATCGACAAATTGAATGGTCGATGCGTGACGGACGAGCCGCGGGTTACTACCATGCCGAAGCCGCACGGCAATGAACGTTAATCTTGCTCGCGAGCTACGAAGACACGCAACCGGTGATATAAAGCTCCGCGAGAGTTACTAGACGCGGACGTTTATGCCTAGCTACGTGCGTTCGAAAGTTTCGAGTGAAAGTGGTCGGACGTTGCTCGTTAGCGCGTAAGTTATCGCTGACCGATGGTTAACCCGCGGGGTTGGAGGTCGGGATTGTAAAACCTAGCGTTGTCGCGTCGACGGCTTTTTCGCGTAATGGATTCCCGTAATTCGATTACGCCTAATTGACGTAACTCTCGGACCCTTCGATTCCGAGACGCGGAGAACTGAATAATAATCGTGAACACGTAATAGGCCGAGCGTTCAATGCATTTGTATTTGACCGTGTTAACACTGGGTTGCCTAAGGAAGTCATTTTGACTGCTTTTTAGTTTCAATTAGAAAAAGAATTATGTATATAGTGATACAATTTCTTAGAAATTTTTTGTATTGTTAATATTTACTAATAATCTGTTTAGTAACTGTAGATACTATAAGAAAATATTGAAAATTGATTTTAAATAAAATTCTTTACACCTTAGTTATTCTTTCACAATCAAGTCATTTTGACTGCTCTTGGCCAATATAGGTATATACTAAGTTTCAGTGTTTCTAGTGTTAAAGGTAGAAGAAACGCACCTTGGGATGTTCTCTCTCTCTCTTTCTCTCTCTCTCTCTCTCTCTCTCTCCTCGCTCTCATGTGATAGGAAAGATCGCGACAGGGAATTATAATTGTTCGTATTAAATTATTTTTAATACGACTAGTTGTCTCAACGTATGCCGGACGCTATATTGATCTGTATCACTGAAAGTAGGAATCAATGACACTACATCGCAGTTTGTGTATCGAGAAGAGAAGCAGCTGTAGTCAAAGCCAGTGGAGTACCGATTGTACAAGTTACGGGATGTAAAAACTTTTTATGAGCTTTAAAAGTTGTCGACGTTGCTTATTTCCAACACCGTTATTCATGGTAGTCGTAAATGGCATACCTCGGTTATTCGTCAGTATTTTTCTTCTACGTCGAAATCCTTGTGGGAAAAAATATTCCAAATTAAATAAGTTTGCTAGCAGAGTGTATGGTGCGGGTGGAAGAGAAAAGAGTCGAGTAGTTGACTGAGTGATATTGAATCGAAGAGATTAAGGGAAAAAGGTTGAGTGAATGAATAAGGATCAGAGATAACTGAGAATAACAGACAACGATGTGCATAAGAAAATGGGACAAAGCGCAGATTAAAATGTAGCGTTGGACAAAGAGGTTCAATATAATAAAGCAAAACAAAATTGCAATCCAAAAGAGGAACCATTTAATAAATCATAGCAAATAGAATACATTTTTCAGTTTAAAATCAAGTTTCATGTGATATTTCAGATGTGAGCCTGTGAAGGTGGAATCCTCAAGAAGCGCGAGGTCCTCGCAATGGAGGCGGGACCGAAGCAACAACAACAACAACAATCTCAGCAACCGCAGCCGCAACAGCAATCGCAACAGCAGCAACAACAACAGCAGCAACAGCAGCAGCAGCAAAATTCGCCGAGCGCTGCACAGACGCCGAGTCAGGCCACGAGTCCGCAAGGCGGGCTGGCTCAAGGCCAGACTCAAGGCCAGGCTCAAAGTCAACCGAACCAGGATGCGGCTGCGGCTGCGGCTGCGGCCACGGCTGCAGCAGTCGCGGCTGCGACCGCCGAGGCTGGACCGGTCGAGGAGGGAGTGCTCCTGGTCAGGGTGCACGTCCCGGAGCTTTACGTCAGCAAGTGTCTTCAATTCCCGAAGGACCAACTCGTCTGGGACGTGAAGCAGCAATGCCTGGCATCCTTGCCCAAGGTGAGTCTGCGCGTTCTCTCATCTCCACGCTCTGTTTACGAGTGACTGACTTGACTCGCGAGAATCCATTAGCGAAGATCCTTGAAGATGGACTGGAAGAGTCGGGACGTCGATACGCGCGCCGAATGTGTATACGTAAACCGCGGCGGTCACCTCCTGCGATTCGTTCGCGTCAATTAACATTCTCCGATCAGACATCAGCCCCGGTTACCCTGACGCCGGTTCTCGCGGAGCAAAATACATACATAATTCCTTGAAAAGCAACCGCTTTATTTCGGTTATCTCTGTACATAATTTCGGCCGTCCTTGCCTGTTGATCACGGGTTGCAACGCGTCGGGTTCAACGGTATCCTGCAGCTCTGTCAAGGACTTCGAAAAGTATGCGCGCGGCAACGCGCGCACTGTATGACGGTTCGCCGCGGCGGCGTAGAGCAGCCAGTTTGTATGCTGATTTCGCGAAATTGCAGAGAACAGACTCGTCGGGACTCGAATAGTCCCGGGGCTTCTTCCCGACTCTTCCCTTTTGTTTTTCACCGGTGCACACGGCCGCTGGCCGTCGCGTCGCGCCGGGAATAAGCGCGTTCGATACCGGGGCCCGCGTAAAGTCACGAAGCATGCACGCAGGATTAAGAGATCTCTCGGGGTGGATCGCGCTACCGTGCGCGGGCAGCAGCAGGCAACCTCTCGAACGTCTCACTTTATTTATCAAGATATTCGTACCGGGCGGAGGATGCACGAGCAGCCGCGGCGATGCACGCGCGATCCAACCAGGCTGAAATGTAAATCGCATGCGGCGTTTCGCGACGGCCGCGTCTCCGGCTCCGAAGGATTTCGAGATCACGTTCGAACAGGACTACCATCGCACACGCGTGTACATAACGAGGACAGGCACGAACGCCGTTTCCTTAGACAAAATAGCGACTAGAGTATATCTATGTGTCTGGCTTCCTCTGCTTATTCGTGCCCGACGTGAACCTCCTCTCTTTTTTTTTACAATCTTTTCCTCGCGAACGACACGCCAGGAATTTTCACGCGCGTCGGCCTTCCCGTACCGAACGCGACTTCTACATCTCTCGCGTTCACTTTCGTTTTTCCTTCGCTGCGTACGTCCGCTGCATAAAACCGTAGATTTGAGATTCCTGTGTCTTAAGTACTCGTCGAGCTTTTTTGTTCTGCCATTTCGTTCGCTTGATCGCTGCTCTAGACAAATCCCCGGTTCACTTATAGACTTTGCTCTCGGAATTAGTTCGATGAGTGTCGTTCGCGATCGACGAGCGAAATAAATATTTTCTCAACGTTACCAACAGTCATCGAACGTGTTCCGAAGGATTCTCGCGACGATTTTTAACACGCACACACACCGTGCACATACGCACCCTCACGATTAGCTACACCGTACATCTAAATGAAACTGTATGTGCGCGCGTGTATGTATATAATAGCGTGACTAATTAGAACTTACGCACAGGCGGCACACGCCGGTGTCCACGTCGACATTTTTTTATACCTTTTAAACCATCGTTTTATTATATTTATCTGACCTATGGTGTTGTTGTTGTTGTTGTTGTTTTTGCTTATTGCCTCACTTGCACGGGGCGTGCGAATACACTACTACTACCACCCCCCGCCACCACCGAACCGCCACCAACCACCAACCACGAATTCACCTGTATGCGTGTACGCTACTACTACTACTACTACTACCACTACTACTACTACTACTACTACTATCGTCTCCGGGGTTCGGCCGACTTCTTCGTATACGCACCCCGCGCCCACACGCCGCGTAAACGAACGAAAATATGCGTACAACCTACGAAACCACTACGAAAAATCTCTTCGTGTCTCTCCGCCTACGGCGTGCCTATGTGTCGCGGATATACCATCGCTTCTCCAACCCCTTTCGAGCGCCTCGCAGGTGGCCACTTGGTACAGGGTACGTCTTCACTATTACTAATAGCATGCATTCAAACCCCTTGTCTATCTATGCAACCACTTTTTAACTACCCACCCTACGACGATGATAATAATGATAATAATAATGTGTTCGGTCGTTATTTTCTTCGACCGCGTTTCAAAATTAATATTTTTTTTTATGCAATTTTGTATATATATGTAAACAGAGGTGGGGTAGTAATTTTGTCCTTTTTCATTCTCTTTTATATATCCGGTGAACCGTTGAATTAGATGATACGTACATATGTATTATAACCTGGTAGACCTTGGGTACGTAACATGCGGTAGAAATCGGAATCGGGCGATCGATTCGCAGGAAGAACGAGGACGAAGCTTATTTAAAACGGTTTAATTAGCCGTCGGGGTTAGCGGGTAGCTTCCTCTCGAATCGATGATTCCGTTCTTAGACCGCGGGAGAGGCGAGCTAGAGTTATTTCGAGCTCGATTTGCATGCACTTATAGCAGCTCCTGCCTTTCTACCTAAAGCCAAACTACCATAGAGGATAAGTGCATGTATCGGTTAAGCATACACGGCTCACCGCTGTTGCTGACCCGTGGTTCACGTTCAAGGATGATGCGATACGTTCTCAAGGTCGCGTGAACCTGCACGCGGTTCCATTCCCTTTACTCCGCGGGCCTTTTATCAACCTTTTATCCAGCCGGACAGCCACTCGCCGATGCTTATGAGAATTCGGCCCGTTTCTCCGTTTCTCACGCGTGCTCGTTTAAAAAGGTATTTAGACCGGCACGTTCAGAGCGAGAGATTGATTGGAATGTTTCCGATAAAATAGGAATTCATCAGACGGCAGATATACATTTATAGGGAAATGTACAGATCATCAAAAGTAAACAGCATTGCAATATTTAAATAATAAAATAATATTTAAAACACGTTTTAAAAAATCTTAGAATAAACATGCACTAGTGCCTACTTTTTTATATCGATCGAGATTCACGTACTAAACGCACTCTGAGAAGGACACGAAAATCGTGTATGAGTCACCTATCGAATAATTTATATGCCGCACAATAATATCGAGAAGAATGAAACGTACATATCAGGATCTTAATACTGCTGAATCTATACCGTTCACTGGAGCAACATTTATGAGTCTCGAGTATAAATGGCGGGCAGAGGCGATGGTGGCGAAACAATTCCTTGGTGAAACGATCGACCGATCGGGGGAAATAAAGAATCGCGGTCGACGCTGCGGGAGGGCTGCGGTACACCGAAGAATCTCTCGATCTACCGATCCAGGAAAAATCGTATCGCCTCACGATATCTTTCCTGCTCGTACCCGGGTGCAACCAGCTCGAGCTCAGATGCGAATCGGATGTTCCATATAGCGTGTATCGTACATTTTCCTGTGACGGTTTCTTCCACTTGTAAACAAACGAAGAGAGCAGAAATCATGACTGATCACGATGGTAAAAGTTAATATTAATAAAAATCATTCTGAACGCAACTGAATGCCCACAGTGAGCAAATGAAAGACTGCATCTCCGACTCGATCAGCGAAAACCTATAAGAGCCTGAAGACAGCTTAAGATCCCTGAGCTTCCTTAGAGCAACCAATTTCCTTCATCTAATATAAGATTAAATCGTGTAAAGATGTTTTTTCTTCACTAACATTTATGAATGATTGTAATAGATAATGTAGCATCAGTGTGTACTGTTAGTAGTCGCTAATAACCTCCCCAGGTTGTT
>SHCU01000135.1:199617-213466 GCA_004307685.1 Ceratina australensis | reverse complement strand
AATCCGAGGAACGAACTTCGTCCGGTTTTCGAGAACCGGGCAAGGAATTCCGGGCATGGAAGCACGCGAATCCCGCCAGGAAATTACCTGAAATATTCACCCGTTCCCATTGTTAACCCTAGCTACGTAACATATATACGACGCTGCCCCGAGGGGCCGTCTTGTTTTCGTGCCGCGTTCACGCTACTGCGTGCACTTCGGAACGCTACCTGTTTCCCCCTGTTCAAAGAGAATCGCTTTGGAAGCTGGCCGAATATTAATCAAACCAAAACGTAATCGCCATTCTCTTCCAGCTCGATTCAATCGCAGAGATAGAAAATATGAAATCGCTCTTCTCCGTTTTTCGTCGTTTTTCCCATTTCCTTTTATCTGCTTTCATCGGCACGATTTCTTTCAAATGGACTGAAAAACGTTCGCGATACTCCACGCTCTATAAATTTCATCCGATTCTTAATAAAAGAGCGAGGAGGTCGAAACGACTGAATATTATCACTTTAATTAAAGCACAGCGGGATGTGCGGCACGGTATGTAAGGATGTTTTCACAAGAGAAGACTATTTTCGTTCCGTGAAAGCGGGAGTTAAATCGAAGGCGCGTCGGAGAGTGTCCGGGTCGAAAAGGGATAAACGGAGAGGGAGAGAGAGAGAGAGAGAGAGAGAGAGGGAGTCCGATCTGGCTCGTTTCTCCTTTTATAAACGGTTTCGGAGTTTTTCCAGGTTCGGGCCGTGCGCGCACGTAACTTCGTCGAGTTTACTCGTCGAGACGCGAGCGCGGAACCCGCCGCGCGCCGCGCCGGTAGCCGGCAACGGCACCGGTAACTGCAGCAGCCTTTTACCCGGGGCTCTCCAACTGCAATCTCGTATTCATGAATTCCTTGTACGTAGCCCCCCTGCCCTTCCTCCTCTCCACCTCCGCCTTCTTCTTTTCTCCGTGCCGTGCTCCTCCGCCACCTTCGCCTCCACCCCTCGTCCCTCGTCCTCTCCTATATTTCCTTCTCCTCGCGTGTGTTTCTTCGCGTTGCCCTTCCGCCTCTCTCCCCAACGATTCTATACGCGTCGAGCCGAGGGACCAAGGAAATCGTTCGACGCCGGGATCCGTGAACGAAAAATCGACGGGAGCTACGGCGAAGATTGTGAAAGTAAAAGCGAACTCTTCGCGACATTATTCTCATTTTTATCTATTAACCTTTTAGTCAGTACGCGCCACTATAGTGGTTTTCGCGGATGTCGTCTCTGTAAACGACGCGCCACTATAGTGGCTTAAAGTGTATAACTGAATTATAATTTTAAGAATTGTATTATGACAAATATATTAATATAATGTTAAGAATTATATTATGAGAAATATATTAACCCTTTGCACTCGAGAATTTTTTCTGCAAATATCTACTGAATTTACTTAACCTATATAACAAGTATTTTGTATCGTTATAATTATGATATATTATATGAATTTATTGTTCATTTATGAGTTCTAAAATTTTCAAATTTTCAAATATAATTTATAGTAATCGAATTTAATTTAATCTGATATATATTTTATTTTATATAATAAGTGGCGACTGTGAGTCGTCTCTCGAGTGCAAGGGGTTAATATAATTTTAAGAATTATATTATGACAAATATATTAATATAATTTGAAGAAAAATTATAATTTACTCATCAAAAACTGCATTCCAATGTACTCAGAAAACATCTGTCTGTTACTCATTGCATTTACGTAATTCGCGTTAAATTCTGCTGTACAGAAAAACAGCCCCGCGTAAAATTCTGCCGTACCTGAGAGGTTAAGCTACGACATATTAAATTACTAATCGCACCTTTTTCGTCTCGCTTAGCAGTTCGCGTAGTTTGATATCCTTGATTACAATTCCACGAAACTTATCTTGAAGAAGTGTTCGAGGGCAGTGAGTATTAAAATTCACTGTTGTTTAAAATGAGAAATATCAAGTGAGAGCCACTGGACGGTGTTCGACGTTTATCTCGTACGCGATGGTCACCGTAAAAGTCTACGCCGTCGAGGATTCGCGACCATAACAATAATTCCGCTGTTTAACCCTATCGAGTCACCGACGCGTTCCTTTCGCTTCTGCGAGGCTTCTCCTTCTCTTCCCACCTCCTTCTTCCGACGACCGCGATCTTCGCACCAGTCCGTCCCCTTATTTATCGGATTTGTAACGTTCCCAGGGAAACGCAGAAAACCAGCAGCTTTTCAGTCAACGAATCTCGTAATAGCCGTGTAATGGTGTAACGATCTCAACAGTTTCTCCTACTCTATGTGTACTCGTAACTGGCATACTGTCACAACATTGACGGCAATATTTTCGACAAATGAAGATTTGATGAATAAGTATTAAAAAGACATATAAATATGATATGATAAATAAATATTAAAGACAATAAAGACTTTTATTTTGAGTCCAGCCATTGCTTACTCGAAATTAATTTGTTATCTGAACCGTGGATATTTCGATTCGTATCAACGAGCCTGTTGATATCGCGTGACTCGTATAAAATTAATTAATCCTTTGATCTCCGTCTCGGAGTTTTTGACCCGACCAGAATCCAACCCGCTTCGGAATCGAGCGGAGAACTACTCGTCCGGTTTTTCACCCTTTTGAACGTCGGCGAAACCAGGTGAACGGTCCTCGTGACACATAATCGATACTATTAATTAGTAAAGTCTATTAAAGTCAGTCCCGTCGAATGGAGAACAAATGGAGAGGGAACGGGGTCACGGTGCTCGATGACGTCGGCTGATTAAACCGACGAGGAAATGAGATCAGTTTTCCCGGGGCCTCCTGTCGATACACGCGCGAGGAAAAGCTTAACGGTATTGTGAAACGTTCGAGGAGCAGACGGCCGAAAGTCAAGGAACCGACGAGTACCGACGGAGGAGAACGCGTCGCGGTGGGACGACGGGGGATTTTCGCGCGGGTAGCCAGCCGGAAAAAAGGCTCGAGTGGCACTTTTTCTAAAAGCCCACTCGTCGATTTAGTGACACGTGCCGGCTCGAGAGCCGTTCGACGTGCACCATTTTCCGCGCGCATCTTCGACCCATTTACGCGAGACACGCCGCCCACCGAGCGTTGCGTGCGCCGCGATATTTTGTTCGCGAGAGAGATTGTCAATTTCCCTTGGAATCACCGAATCCGACGGGAAAAATCCAATTCGGCGACTCTCCGTCGCAGCCCGCGGGACAAAACAGCGTTACGACGTACCCTAGCGGTGGTAAATTCGGCGAAAATATTTCGAATCGACTGGCAATATCCGGCCGGTTCATCGGTGTAATTTCCACTTCAATTAACGGAGGATGCCTCGATTTTCGCTGGCTGCTACCATTCGCCCAGTGTACGATGCGACGTAGTTAGACCTGGGAATTGATTAAAATTGACGATCGGCAAGAGAAAGAGAAACAGGACATGCTTCATTTCCCGGTCCAGGAGCTGCGACTCCGAAATTTCTGTATCGAACGTCGCGCTGCTCTTGGTTTCGTTAACCTTTGTATTCTTTATATTTATGGTGTGCGCATTCATTTAATTTGAGAGTTTTAGTAGAGCCTTAAGCGGCATTAGTTTTAAACAGAACCGCATTCTACTTTCGTACTATCAAAAACTGTATAATGTTGATAAAAAATNGAGAATCACCTCTCGAGTGCAAAGGGTTAAACAGAACCGCATTCTATTTTCGTACTATCAAAAACTGTATAATGTTGATAAAAAATGTTGAAACGTTGATTAATTTTAATCGCGAATCTGTGAAGAGGAACTGCGGTGTCTTGATTGCGTTTAAAAAGATTTAGGTGGCTTTGTTTGAACGTAAAGTGGATAAACGAGGGCTTGGAAATTGCCCGGCAATTGACGAAGCGATTCGAAGAATCTGTAACGCATTAAGAAGGTTTCGAGCCGGATGGCTTCCGTACGGAGGGCAAATCGGCGCGGCGAGCGATCGGATTGTTCGAACGGCCGACGCGACGGCACGTGATACAGGTCTCGCGATCGTTCCCGGAATTGATTGCCAATTACCGGGAGGGGGCGAGCGGGAGGAAACGCGGCTCCGATCCAGAAAATTGAGTTACCCCGACCCGGGCGCGACGTAACGCCGAAACTCGATTCGCGGGAAGGAAGGAGTCGTCGACCACGAAATTTCGATATTACCTCGATCAGACTTTAAATTACCACGAGGAGAAGCGAATGAGCCCGCTCGATCAGGGGCCTCCTTCTTGTCCAGCGGTGCTGGAAGACCCGGGCAAACGGGGAACGCGTGCTCTCCTGCGTCGCGTTGCCCGAAGCAAAGGAAGCCTCGCGTTAAGCGATAATGGAGTAACGCGACGAATCGTGCCAATTAGTCGAGAGGATAATTAACGGAAATTACTCACCGTAGCGCCGATAATACGTCTAGGACGTTATATTCGTCGAGCGACTGAAAACGGGCTGTCGAGATTCTCCTCGTTATTCCTCGCCCGTTCTTCGAATCACCACGCGAGACCGTTTAAAACATTTTTTTTTTTTCTGTCGGGTATTAAAAGCCGTCAGATACGATATCGAAGGATCGCTCGTGTAGCTTCTAAACCGAACCCATTGTTAGCTCGATTTACCCACCGGGGACATAGGAATTAACGCGTGGTATTAAAGCTTGGGCGCCAGGGTGGTCGACGATAGATGAGATCGCGGTTAGATGCCAGCTAGTGAACGACGATGGAGTATCTGACTTATGTGTACGTCCGATAATAACCTCCGCGTGAGACTGTATTATGAGAACACGATTTTCGTACGATACGCTGTGAAAATTGCAGTTATTCGAGCCATTTGTTTTGAAAGTGGCCTGTGACCAAAAAAATTAAGCTAGCTACTTTGATATTTGCATTTCTATATTATAAGTATACGCATGGAAATCGTGGATGAAGGGGTAAAAAGGGAAGAGTGGCGATACGACATCTCAATCCGACGTTACTTTGCACCTTCGATCTCTGGTTGTTGGTACTTTTTGCGCGATTGAGGAAATCAGTCCCCCTTCGGTTTTTTCCACGATCGACCGATTCGCCGGAAGAGGACTAAGGTAATCGCGGGTAAACGGACCTGGCAGTCCCCGGAGCTCTAGGAAACCGGATGAAAAAGGCGGAACCAGTTCTAATAACCTGTCTCGGGAGCAGACAAAAACGGGGCACGGACAAGCTGAAAGAATCGACGGAGACTCTGAACGAACCTCGATCATCGATCTTCTTGGAATAGAATCGATTTTATCCCCTCTCTTTTACCCCGGGCTTCATCATTCACGATATCTCGTAATGTCACAATGTATAAATTTAAATATCCTACGACAATGAACTCCTGATAAAGAAAAACCTTTGTCCCGAAATACTCCTGTCACCATATTTAAGTCGACGGAAGACAAGTATTGTCATCGCGAAATGTGATGACCGATTTGAATCTTTACGCTTTACTAATTATTTTATGATTTACTGCTAACAGATGGAATTGTGTACTTTCAGGCTATTAAGGTATTTAGGTTAGTTTTTCTCAAATTTCATTATAAGATTGTTCCGTCGTTTCTTGTCATTTATTATTTTAAATCTATTATAATAATAATGAACGTAAGCGAGGCTCGAGAATCGCGAGGGATAACCCGGGCTAGAGGGTGTTCCGGGGCGAAAGTTGAAGCGGCGAGAGTGGCCGGTGCCCACGGAAACCCATAATTCCTATAATAAGGTCATTATCGTGTGTGACCCGGGACCAAGACCCACGGACGCACACCGCCTGCATAAATACGGATTTCCATTTATATCTTGCTCGCGCGAGTACACGTGCACTCGTGCACAAGCGTGTGTACAATAGCCTGCATGTATACGCGTATATTATACGAACTCGCGGCTTCGTGCCCTGGGCAGTGGCGTAACTCCGAATCCGGGTCACGATCACGAGAGTAATCGGGGTTGAAAATCCATCGGGTTATGGCGAATTGCAAATTTAGAGTACAATCGATATTAATTGGGCACGCTGACTTGATACAGGTTTATTAAAGTACCTAAAACGCGTCGTTACTTGTCGGGTAACGTCTTCCTATCAGGAATTTTTCGAAAAATATGTAACACCGAAAGAAGCATAATTAAATGGCAAGTCCGCTTGAAGGTTCCCGGTGATATCCGAGATATTTTCTTTTCTATTGTTAAACGAGATACATCGGTTGGTTACGCCACTGAGATCGGCGAACAGGACGGTGTATATAAACGTCTAGATGCACACGCGGTGGTGGTTACACGCGAGAGGGAGAGAGGTACCTGGCATACCATCGACTGTCCATAGCCACCTAAGCAGATTCTGTGTCCCCAAGGTACGAGGATTCGTAGCGTTCAATTTGCATTCTAAAGTCCTGGGCGATACGCAAAGAAGAAGAGTAGGGAAGAGAGATGCCTCGCGGCGCTCTGGTCATCTCTCCGCCAGCAGCCACTCTACCAGCTTCCATTTGTCCCTTTATTATTTATACTAATTCTCCCGTCGAACCTTAGGAGACCGACGGCCCCCGAAGCTGTAAACAAAACTGATTTAATTAACGGCTCCCGGGGGAATTAATCCGCGAACGAGGAGCCGTTAAGCAGAAATAGTGGGCCGCGCTCGACGGCACTTAATTTTATTACGAAACTCGCGGTGATAAAATTGAAAAGACGAGAAGTTCGCTCGGGGAAAAATTGTCGAAATGAAAGGCTCGGCGATGATGCTCTCTGTTGCGGTGAACTGCGAAAGGGAATCTCGGAACCCGCGTTTACGAGCTGACGACGGTTAAGTATCGCGGACAGAAGGGTGGAAAGGAAATCGGTTGTTAGGTCCCCGGCGCGAGGGAAGGAGATCGTTTAGCATTTGTTTGCTCAGAAAGATAGGCACAAGCCTGATCAGGACCGGTCCCATTCAGGATCAAAAACATAGAGTAGAAAGGAGCTCCGCTGTCTTTCCTATGTCCGTACCCTTTTTACCGGTTTCCTCCGAGTCGTTCTCTCGCGATTATCCATCCGTAGAATGAGTTACATCGATCGGTTCGTCATTTTCTGGGCAATTTGTAACCAGTTCTCGGGACACGGCCGTCACGGCCGTTCTTTCCCTCGCCGAGTAAGAAATAGATGGGAACGAGCTGGGAGGGCGTAACGAGGCGCGGAAAGAGCCGCGATCCTAAACGGATCGCCGTCCGAATTCATAAATTTTCAATTACGATTACGCGATCCTGCCCCGAAATGTGTTCTGAAAAATCGACGGCAACGAACGGATGCCTCGGCCGTTCTGCAGTTTTGAATAAAACATTTGCACGTCGCGCGGCGTGCGGCGTGCCCGCGCTGACGCAATCGATGTCGCAATCGTGATTGCATTCTACGCGAGGACACGTTCATTTCCGAACTCGCTTTCATTGCCAGCGTACGCGTTTCTCCGGGGAAAAAAAAAACTATTAAGTACACTGTCATGGTATTTCATTCCTAATCTCTTGTAATTGGCAATCAACCACCTTATAAGTGGGATGTTCCTTTTGATTGTAGTAATTATCTAAAAGGCGTTATCAGTCATTGATGAATGTCGTTGTATTACCGATTGGATTTTCAATCCGTTTTATAATTATAATTGTATTAGGTAATTTGTAACTTTCTCGCGTAATTTTTAATTTTTATATAGGTAGAAGGATATAGCAAGTAATTCCTATAATGAGTATTACTTATAATGTGATATTTCGTTCAGATTATTCGTTAAACACGTGTAATGCTTACGGGAAGATTAGACTTTTATCTTATCCATTGAAACATACGTTTAATCAAAGAATTTACCATCGGATACAAGCTTACAAAAGAGATGACAAATATTTGTGCAAGATATAAATCAGACATTCGAGTCAATCGAATTGGTATTAACTATCTAAAAATCATAAATTGAACTACCTCATTCGGGTCAACGATCATACCGATGAACACAGATATGAACAGCACGTGATTCGAGAAGTCAAGGTAAAGTGAGACTGAATGCGTAGTTACCTTCGATGAAGCGACGATCGAATAAGTAAACGAAGAATAGTATTTGAGCCGTAATGAGTGCCACTTAGACAAATAATGAAGCGTCGAACGTTGGGAATATCATTAGAATAAAATGAACGAAACAATTATTCTCCTAAACGTTTTATCCGATATCGTATTACCCCATTAATAAAATACACTTTACCAGCGGTACTGCGACCACGAAGTTTGTTCGAAGCTGCCGGTTTAAACGACCGTCGATGTTTCGCACTTTTTTATTTTTCGGATGCGTTGGCAATTCGATTTCGTATTCCCTGCGTCGTGCGTGTGCGTCGAAGGTTTATGGCTCGTATTTCCTCTTTAACGCCGAGAGGTTGTTCCGAGTGGTCCGAGCCTTTGTGCTCTTCACTCCGCACTCGCTCGCCCTCGTCTCCGGAGAATCCGCATCTTCCGAGGACAGACGAGCTGATTTTACCCGTTACGTCGATCCATCGACATTTTATGAATTCCTGGATTTCGCAATCCCGTTGCATCGCGACGAGTTTACAACCGCGCGTCGTTTCGTAACACGTGCGTCTCCGAAGGCTTTACGATGTCCTGCCATTTGTCTCCACCTCGGATTCGTTCAACCGATCGGCTCGCGTTTCCGTTCCCCCGGCTCGTAGCTCCGAGTTCGTGGAAGTTGATAATTGACCGGGGCCACGGGAGACGACGAAATTCGCGTGTTTGCTCTAGCGATTTGTGCCGGGCCTCACGGAGTCGCCGCTAATTAAACGCGGTGCCAGGCGTCGTCGTCGTCGTCGTTTGGATAAAAATACTCGAGGATGACGACCCCGTTAAGAAGCGAAAGAGCGTCGATCCTTGCTCCTGCGTCGAATTCGCGCGTCGTCGGTTCCGTCAACGGGAAAACTCGTTTCGTGGATCGTTGCGAAGGTTGAAACCGTAACGCTTCTTCTATCCGGACTGTTCCCTTACCGTCTCGCGTGTACACAAGCTTAACATCGGCAAGGCCCCTTGCCAGACCGCAATTACATCCCATAAAGCACGATTGAGACACGGTTCGACCATTATTCTCCCATACAGGGCCGTACAAAAGGGTCTCGCCGTTTAACGTGCCCCCCGCGCTCGCACACGGAATTTATATACGTACACACGTGCCCCTCTCTCTCTCTCTCCGTCTCCTTTTTTCTTGGAGAAAAAAATATGCGAGACGTCGAGGCGTTCAGAATCGTTTTCACCGTAATTGCGGACGACACCGTCGTTGTTCTTTGCCCCGATCGCCTCGGGGTAGTCGACGGCAGACCTCCCTCTTCGAATCTCCCCGGATACGTATTCTCAACTCGCTCGTGAAAAATTCAAAGTCCTCTTCCACTGTCCTCCGTTTTATTCAGCTTTCAGTAGATAATGCAGACTGTATCGTTATCAATTAAATAAGACACGCAGAAAGATGTAAATTGAAACAGCAGATTTTATCAACTTTGTAATTAAAAATTGTTTACTGAAGTCAGCTATTAATTGAACGAAGAAGGATAAGGGTTGCAGTTCATCCCAAAGAAAAAAAACGAATGATGCTGCGAACAGGCACAGGAGATGGAAAAAAGAGAAGCAAAAACGAACGGTCAGGCCGACTTTCACTCCAAAGACGTAGGGTTACGATCCTCGCGGTGCGTATTTGTTGATATTCCGGGGGACCGAGAAAAAAAAGTTTCGCAATACGTTCATTGAGTAACACCGCGGTAAGATAAATTGTCCGCGTGTACCTTTCTATACGCGATCGTGAATCTTTTGCAACTACCATATATGCTGAGGTGCACTGTCAATTTGCTCCTTAGATAAAAATGGAACATCCATTTGACATCTCAAGTGTACCGTGTGCTTGCATCTTCTGTCAAGTATTTCTTCATTACAGAAATAAACGTATTGTTATGACTATAAGTGCAAGAAGACAGGATTTCCTAAATGTATTAATATAGCCACATGGAAGAAAAGTCTGCATGTATAAGGTTTATCAGAATGAATAAGAGCTGATGAGCAAGTGCATTGATAATTTATTACCTAAGATTCTCATATTATACGATCTTTTTGATCTTTATAATTATCTTTATAATTATCTTTATAATTATCAATTGAATTTTTACATATTTCGTTTTTTATCATAAAACTTTCTTTCTATTCAATTCATAGCTCACTTGACGAGGCACGTTCCACGATTGTGTGGCTTCTTAAACTCTTCGCCAAGTAATTACCGCGGTACTAATTAAGTCCAACCAGCACCCGATGGTTCTTTACTTTCTTTCTGTTCCGTAATTCCGATTTTGTTTGAGTCCTGCGGGACCGACGAAACATCGCAACTTGCCGCAGCTGGGATGATGAAGTTGAGCGTGCGAGGAAAAAAAGTCTCGGCGAAGGGAACAAGACGAGTGATTCAGGCGAGAGAGGATTTAGCGAAGCCCACCAAGTGGATTTCGGCCGATTTATCAACCGGAACGGCTACAAACCCTAATTATTTAACGAGTTGGCTAGTTAATCCTGTCGGTTCGAGAATGTTATAGCGCTTCATCAGGTATGAATATACTAAGCGGTCAAATCGACATCGATCGGCGTGAATGATTTATTAAGAATGAATATACCTAATCACGTGTATTGAAATTTGTTCAAGCGAAATTTATAGTTCTGTTGTGACATTTTAATTACTACGATTATTGTACTTTAAATGACAGTGCAGGTCGCAAACGATGCACGTGGCAATGTAATTTGCGTCATTTGATACTGTTAATCATCCACCGATATCATTTAACGAATGTTTTCCATTATATTTCTGAAAGTACGCAACCATTTCTGAAGCTACTATTTCGTAAATGAATGTAACAAGAAAAATGCAGGAGAATACAGAGATTTAGGCGCGTTGTTAAACGTACCGGGCAAGATAAACATTTGCCTTACCTCTTGCACGTCGTCCCAGCGACTAAAAAAGACATTCTCGTTCCGTTTCCCTCCGCCGGTCCGTCCCTCGAGTCCTTCAGGAGATTTTTCTTTCCCCGGGGTGGAAAGAAATTACTCTTCGCGTGGCTGTTTACACGGCCGCGACAATCGAGTTCTCGCTAACAAACGCGGAATTTAACGAACGTCCAAATTGAATCCCCCTTTCTTACGCCAAGATGCCTAACGATATCGAACTGACTCGCATCAGCGCAGTGTCCATCGTTTGGCGTCGATTGATTCGCTACAAGAAAAATCCATTCCTACTACCTTTATTATTAATTAGAAGATTCATTAAAGAATTAAATAAAGACATCTTGGACGAATTAACTCTTTATCGACCGATAGCCTATTAATCGGCTTTTGGCTATCGAATTATTAAATTATTAAAAAATTGAATTACTATTACCTTGAATATATTTCATGTCACTATGTTAGTTCATAAAGCCTTTTATTATATAAAATAAATGAAAAATAAAGTATAAATATTAATAAAATTACATTCCTTTGAACAACAGAAATAAGCGCAAAGAATTAAGAATTAAGCCGGTACTTAGTGAACGACAGCCTCAAAAATGACCGGTCGATAAAGTGTTAAGTAATAAAATTCTAGAGATTCTCTCATCTTCAGTTGTCGCGAGTCACAGAACCCTTTGAATCGCGGATTATCCCGCATTACCTGTGTTGACACACAATCGACACGGCCAGATTATCCGATATTGCGGGGCTAGCCGCGCATATATAATATTGTTAGGCCGCGTAAAAACTCGTGTAAAGGCAGCGGGAAAAAAGAGGGGTTCGCGCAGCCGGTGAGATCGTTCATGCTTTATCCCTCGACTTTGTGCTTGGCCGTTTCTCTTCCTTTTCGGTGGCTTTTTTCAAGGCTGATTCCCGGCCACACCCACCCCCTAGGTGGGTACATCAGAGACGTTTTTAAACGGGGGAGCAGACACGCTCGCGCACCTCTCTCGGTACTTTGGGTTCGAGGCCTTTAATTTGGCACGTGTTCCACTCTTGGCTATTGTTGCCATGATTGTTGGGCGGCTCACTCTCTCTCTCTCTTTTCCTCTCGTTCCATGAATCCGTGTGCACGCTCTTCCGTCGGTTTTTGCGGTAAACGGTGGTAATGCAGTGGGCTCGTGTGTACACTAGCGTCCATAAGTTTCCAGACGTTTAATGAAGGTGTGGAGCCAGTGGAATCGAGGTTTTGAGAAAAGCAAACGAGGCTTATATGCTCGATCTGTTCTTTGGGAAAGAAATTCTAATTTTTATTCGAATTTATGAAAAAAAAATACACACTTAACTCTTTGCGCTCGAGAGGTGACTCACGGTCACTATTTGTTTTATAAGATATTTTAAATATTTGTTATATAGGCAAATAATTATTGCTTCGATACGTTATTGATTACATTAAACTTAATTATAACAAATATATAACGATCATTCGTAGGGCTCATTCAGTGATTTCATTAAAAGATGTTATGTATATGAATTTTTCTTACGTGTATGCATATCACAAATCTATTTGTACATTAGAATGACTAAAATCTATATTATTATTTATATATTGTTTATCGATTGTATCAATTGAAGAATTTTGATCAGAACCCTTGCCATTTCCAATTGACTATTTATTGAGAATTGTGAGAAGTTAAAAGTTCATACTTGTGGACGGTAGTGTATCGCGTATTCGATGTGCCCGGCACGTGTTTCGCTTCTTCGTGCCCGTTTTTCGCGCTGCAGGCAACTTTCCATCGGAACGAAACATTTCCGACAAGTTGAACGCGTCCCTCGGCTCGCGTTCAGCACGCGAGTTCCATGCGTGGTGGCCTTTCGACGTGGAATTGAGAGATGGAACTGCACCTCGCTAATTTGCTATAATTCCATTCCCTCTGTCACTCGAGCGCGCCTCCAAACACCGAGTCGAACTCGCGGAAATTCGTAATCAGGTTATTGAATCCCACGGATGACACGCGTCATTCCATAATCTCTCGCTACTATTTTCGTACGAACGACGCGCATCGTTGTATCGAGACTGTAAAAGCATTCTTCCTTTATTTGGTTATAAACAATAAATTGCGAATTTCGGGCACATATTTCAGAGACGCCCGCCCGGGTGATATTTGTTATCTCGCGAATCGTTCGTCAAACGGGTTCGACGTCGATTCGCTTAACGAATGAGAGTGGCTCAACGTTTGACACGATTTTTCGCCGCGCGAAACCGGGCCATTCATTTGCCTTAACAACGTCCCGGCCGGCCACCGCGCTGCTCGACTTTCGTTTTTCACGGCGACTGGTTTTTCGCGTAGCGTACCACAACATGACCTCGTAACCCCTCGCGAATTCCTCTTCTCCGGAGGATTAACGATCGCATCGCGACGAGCAATTTCGCGGTTCCCTAGGATAAATCACCGAGTAAACGCTTTACAAGCGAGTAACGTAGAGTATAAAGGAAGTCCGTGACGTCCCCTAAGAGAAAAATGCACTTTCGTTTATAAATTTTAGGACACAGTGTAAAAAGTGTGACAATTGATAATTGTCGTATACTTCAGACAGGCTGTGATGTAAGAACAGAAGGTGCGTTCTCAAACTGAACTAATTCCCGACGTCTATTACGTCCTTCTATCTTCCGCCATATTAAATTTTAAATAATTTTGTATTTAAAAATGCCTAGATATTCCATTAATTAATTTTAATGTGCACTTGTCATCATTAAGGTTTTATTAACACTAAAAAGATTGAAACTTAGTATATACCTATATTGCCCAAGAGCAGACAAAGTGACTTCATTATGAAAGAATAATTAAGGTGTAAAGAATTTTATTTAAAATTAATTTTTAATATTTTCTTATAATATTTACAGTTATTAAACAGATTATTATTAAAT
>SHCU01000135.1:170927-197176 GCA_004307685.1 Ceratina australensis | reverse complement strand
GATCGACAAAATACTTTCATCCCGATCGTTCAGTTATCTTTTCTCAGTTCTCGCCAGAATCACTGTACAGAATCGGACAATTATTCTGAACCCACTACTGCTTATGTGTGAGTTTCCTAGCGGAATTCAAAAGTAATAATAAATCTATGCCTCATTTTTTCAGTGCTCGATCTGGCATTAATGCTGCTAGCTTCTGACATAATTTTGACGTTTCGAACTAAAAACAGTTTTAACCTGTATCTTGATAAACAATTATTAAGGTAATTTTCTTTCGAAGCTGAACGCAGAAATACGAGAAAATTTGCGCAATATATAAATGAAGAAAACAATAAATGTTCTGTTCACTTATTTATTTATGTTTTTATTCCTTATATTTTCTTATACTCATTTATTGCCTATTTACATATTAACTTAATTAATATTGTAAGACGTAAGAGTTTATTATTAATTTATTTCTTAGCTTAATGAAGATTTTAAGTTGTAAGTGCTTACTGTTTATGCACTTATTAGCTCAATTAATATTATATATAAAATCTAGTCTTATTAATAAATTCCTCTATTGTTAATACAGTTTTCATTGTTATTAACACACTTTCTCTTATAAATGCACTGCAATTAATTTCTATAAAATGATCTCTATAGAACTCTCTATAATCTCTATAAAATTAATAAAACATATCATACAATAATCTTTATAAAAGTAATAAAACCTATCGCTGATAAAATCCTGCACTATTAATGAACATTTCATATTTAATGAAATTCCATTAACAAATAAACGAGCCGTTTATTTTGAAACTAGTCTAAGTCCATTTATCAATTGTTTTCGGTTGTTAGTATTTAAGAGATTATTATTAATTTATTTCTTAGCTGAATTAAGATTTTAAGTTGTAATTGCTTACTGTTTATACACTTATTCGCTTAACTAATATTTATAGTAATATTCAATAATGTTACATTAGTAATTGTGTGTCAAGGTGCAGGTTAAAACTGTTTTTATTCCGAAACGACAAAATTATGTCAGAAGCTAGCAGCATTAATGCCAAACCGAGCACTGAAACAATGAGGCATAGATTTATTACTACTTTTGAATATTGTCCCGCTAGGGAACTCACACATAAGCAGTAGTGGGTTCAGAATAATTGTCCGAATCTGTACGAACCGGTGATTCCCGAGAAACAAATGTACTTAATCCCGCGGTCGTTTAACGAGCGCCGGATCGCGGTTTTCCTGCGTAACCGGATCTAGTTCCCATCTGATCGGAGTTCTTCTTCCCTGTCTCCACCGATGAAGCGATCAGACTATACACTAACCGGGATAGATCCACTTCTCCGGAATCGATTTCATTCACCAGCTTGTAGGATCGCTCCTTCTTCTCGGAGTCTTCCCTCTCGTCGGATGGCTCATTGCATAATTAACCCGGAGCGTGTTGAATTTTTCGGGTCGAGGTGACGGGAATAAGCTTCCCATCGCGTCGGCCTCGGGCGCTTCTTTATCACCGCGCGACCTTGAGCCTACCGAGGGGGAGATTTTCAACCCTGTCCGTTTCGCGAAATATTTCAACGTCGAGCCGGCGGATGTAGATAAACTGCGGAACGTCCGAAGATGGTACACGGTTCAACCGTGTTTTACTTTTTCTGGTGGCGCGTAGCGGGCAATAAACGTGGCCCTAGCCTGGGCCCCGGATGAGAATAAATACGCGAGGTTAGACAGGCCCATAGATCACCGGTTATTCGGTACCATCGGTATTCGCAACAGGGTTCTTTTCTTTCGTTTCCGATATTCTTTTTCTCCCGTTTCTTTTATTTTCTTGTTGCCGCTCATCGATCGCGCGCGAGCCAGCGAAAGCCGCGCACGCTCGATCTCGTCACGCGAGATTCACTTTCAGGGACGAGCTGACTCACGGACGCCGAGCTACGACTAGTTACCGACGCCGCTCATCTTCCCGCGTGAAAAAAGATCATTTCAATTTTCACGGTTTCGTCGTTTCCTCGCGACCCCATGAGAATCGTCGAAAATTTCGTTTACGCCGGGTATAGTTACGCACCTGCTTCTCTTTAAGTCGGTACAAATTTCCTAGAAGAGAGGAAAAATAATTTTTCGTTGCTCTCAACGAGGGATGGTTCACCTCGGCTGGTTATTATTAAACGCGATGCAATTAACGAGCTGTGTATCGCCACGGTTAAGTTTAATCGGCCCGATGCCTACGTATATGTACCTGCATCTACGCGATTACATGCGTATCGAGTTAAGGAGCCGGGACGCGAAACCACGTCGCCGTAATTAAACGCGCGCAACGAGGGCCTTAATAAAAGTATTGGCTTCGTAATAACGTGATTAAGCGTCGTTGAGCAAGCGAGCCCCTGGTAGTCACGGTGCGATCCATCGCATAGAAAGGAAGGAAAAGTCTAGATGAGACGTGTAATCTCTGTTCGAGAAGCGGTACACCGTTAAGCGTATCTAAGACCGTACATGATACGACGCACGGTTCTGTTGGCTCAAATCTCTGTAACACGATTTTCCGTCCAATATCAGAGACGGGGAACGGTGTAATTAAATTTGTTAGTATAAAAAAAACATCTTCCTAATTGTTAACAAGCTGTCCAGGAAAAAAATGCGAGGATCGACAATAGAGGAGCGAGGAAAAAATGGAAACGGGGAGCTTGTCTCTAATTTGCATCGCAACTCCGATTCGCTTGATAATCGTAATTGCTGTTAACGGTAGTCGTTAACGAGCGACCCTAGCCGCGAATACTGGCCATCCGTCAGTAACCTAACGCCATGATGCACGATACCACCGATAATTACAAAGAAGCTGGCAGGGTGAATCCCCTTTCGCAGCCAGGATAATTTTATACGTTTAGCCCGTAGCTATCTATTTCCAAGGTATCCGTTTGAAATCGTCTGCGACCGAGAGTTTTAGGATATCGTAAGTCTCAGCTGTCCCGGTGAACGATTAAGAACGTCTTCCCGTTTAACTTTGCAGCTGAAATATAAACGGCGGGTCTACAAGATGCTGCACCTGGACGAGAAACAATTGAAAGCGATGCACACGAAGACGAATCTGCGCAGGTTACTAGAGTACGTCGCGAATAGCCAGGTCGAGAAGATCGCCAAAATGTGCAGCAAGGGCCTCGATCCTAACTTTCACTGCCAGGAAACCGGAGGTAAGAATCGATNGTCGCGAATAGCCAGGTCGAGAAGATCGCCAAAATGTGCAGCAAGGGCCTTGATCCTAACTTTCACTGCCAGGAAACCGGAGGTAAGAATCGATCTTTCAATCGTTAATCGACTCACAGTCGCCACTTATTTTATACAATAAAATGTATATCATTGATTAAATTAAATTTGATTACTATAAATTTTATGTACATATTAATTTAAAAGTTGTAAAACACAAAAGTAAACAATCAATTCATATAATATATCATAATTATAACAATATAAAATAATTGTTATAAAGAAAAATTCAATTGATATTTGGAGAAAAAAATCTCCGAATGCAAAGGGTTAATATTGTATATCAATAAATACATTTCTTAGCGATTCATATATTTTATCACTACACTATTGATTAAAATAACAGTTAAAGTACAACACATATACGTTATGCACAAAAAAAATGCATTGAATTCTCAGTTTCATATACTTGTATCAATGAAATTTGTTAGCGCTAGCAGAATACCGTGCATAAACTCCACGGATTTAGCTAACTGTATATTCGGCAAGCATCTGTTCAGCTAATTGAAGAATAATCGCGTTACGTCGCCCGGGGCAGGCAAGATCGGTAATCTTGAGGTCTTCGCGAACGATTATCGGATCTCTAGCGTCCCGTTAAACATCCCTCCGGACACTCCGCGTACCCGTACACGTGTCCGCATACAGCAAGAGGTTGTCTGTCGTTTTTGCAGAGACTCCGCTGACCCTGGCCACGACACTGAAGAAACCGTCGAAGGTGATAATAGCGTTGGTGAACGGCGGCGCGTTGCTCGACTATCGGACGAAGGAAGGTTTGACGGCGATGCATCTGGCCGTCGAACGCAACAGCCTGGAAGCGGTGAAAACGTTGCTGGAGCTGGGCGCCAGCCCGAACTACAAGGACACCAAGGGTTTGACGCCGTTGTATTACAGCGTGATCCATAAGACGGATCCGATGCTGTGCGAGACGCTGCTGCACGATCACGCGACGATCGGCGCCCAGGACCTGCAGGGCTGGCACGAAGTGCATCAGGTGTTGTTGCGATTCATTCTGGCATTGAACACGCGTATACGATTCATTGGTCTCGTTCCATAAAGGGGTTGAGGGTTCAAGATCAATAACTGTAACCCATTCAGAGGCAGTACAGTTGAGTTATTCAATAAGCGGAGTATAACGATAGGTCGGCGGCAAGAGTCGCGTGCGGGGGTTGGGATTTTAAAGGACAGAGCGTAGGGAAACGCGGTTTAATTATAATCGCCTCGCGCGTCCCCTTCGATAATCGATAGCGGTCGTTCGGGTGTTCGCAGGCCTGCCGCAACAACCTGGTCCAGCACCTGGATCACTTGCTGTTTTACGGCGCCGACATGAACGCGCGTAACGCGTCCGGTAATACGCCGTTGCACGTTTGCGCAGTGAACAACACCGACTCCTCTTGTATACGCCAGTTGCTGTTCAGGGGAGCGCAGAAGGACGCGTTGAATTACGCGAACCAAACCCCGTACCAGGTCGCCGTGATCGCCGGGAATATGGAGCTGGCCGAGGTCATCAAGAATTATCAGCCGGAGGAAGTCGGTAAGTGCCTGTCAAAG
Organism: Ceratina australensis; assembly: GCA_004307685.1. NCBI lineage: Eukaryota > Metazoa > Arthropoda > Insecta > Hymenoptera > Apidae > Ceratina > Ceratina australensis. Next base: position 192,388 of record SHCU01000135.1, on the reverse strand, counting down.
GAACCCGCGGAACAGCGACCATTAGACGAATGAATCTATTTTTCCGACTAACGAATATTCATTCATTCATTCATTCCTGTTAAAAACAAAGTATCAGCCTGTACGCAACGTGTTTCAATAGTACACACTCATCGTTGCTAAATTCATCAAATGTCATTATCACTTTGAGATTAATCAGCAGATAACAAATGGAAATAGTTGTGACTAATACTTTGCCTGATTCTTTGAAAATTTGACAATGAACGATATCAGAGATAGAGAATCGTCGGAGATAACGCGATTCATGGCTACGCGCTCGCATTACATCGTTCTATTGTTTTATCAGGTGAAAATATCGCTTATCTGATATGTCATCATCGCGATCTTCGGTCGAATTCATTCTCGAGCACGTCACGAGTAACAGTCAGGCATGTGCATGCAAGTAGAACGCTTAATTTCGTTTCTTTTTTTCATTTCTCGAAAGCCCAAGACGAATACGCTTTGCGCTTGCCAAGTAGCCAGTAGTGGTAGCGTAGTGTTTAGCGAGCCATTAGTTAGTCGACTAGTGTAAATATCTATATATCTATACGTGTATATTTACGTATACCAATAATTGTGCGTGTATATTTGTGTCTCTGCTGTATGAACAGAAGTACATATGAAATTGTAAAAGTCCGGTGGGATTATTTGTGGTGGTGATGGTCTTGTAAGACGTCGAGTATTTTTGTAACGATATATATATCTATATTTATATAACGAGAAGTAACGACTGGAGTTTTGATTGCTTTTGAGTAACTGTACTAATGATGCCGTATCTTTTGATCGTCGAGCGATATCGTTGCTGTCGGAATCGGAAGCTTAACGTCTCAGGGACGGTACGATTGTAAAGTTCGACGGTGGAATCCGACAGCGTCGAAATCGCGGGAGAATTGTTGATTAGTAATGGTTTGGTAGTTTCAACGTACTTTGTGAGTTTACCCGCACCGTCGCGGGCTGCTGGAGCTCGTGCAATTAAAGGGATGAATCGGAGAAAGCCTGTCTTCGAACTCCAGAGGTCCGGCGACGGTGAAACCTCGTGGATCACCGATGCACATGTGTTGTATTCTCTGAGCTAAGGAATTAACGGAACAAGTGGCACATTACATTGTATCGTACAAAACTGATACAAGTATAAATCGCGTCGAGTGCGTGATTCTTGCGTGTGCTTTTTCTCACCGCTTTCTTGTAACTTACAGAGGGTAATTACTGACTGGCCGTCGTTGTTTTCGATACATAAGTATATTTACACGCGACGCCGGTTCACCTGCCGACCTAACATTTTGTCTACGTGCGCGTGTGTGCGTGCGTGCGTGTGTCCTCACCGCGGCAGCTTGTAACAAACTCCGCTTTTAAACTTCTGTGAACGCGTCGAATAACAATAACGATGATCACTTAACTTTTTTCGAAAAACACCAAGCGATGCGCTGATATAAAGTGCATCGGGGCAACAAAACCAAAAGCACGCTCTACAAAGCACTAAGAGAAAGCACGATAAAAATTCTGAAAATGTTTGTCAGGGATATTCGAGATTCGTGTCACGAGTAAAGACATAAGAGGATAGAGCCAGCGTCCTATACATTGGGTCAGCGTAAAAGTTCTTTCCTGATTTCAAATTATATCGAATTGAAATTAAGATCAGACCCGAAAAATCAGGCACGTACTTTCGCACTGATCTATCATTTTTGTTGAGCCCACAAATGATAAAAAAAACATACTTTGGATGAGTTTCTCCCGTTCCAAGAGAAGAAACTCTTCCATTTATTTTATTCCTCTGAATCGCCTGGGTTCAAGCCTCCCATCTGGTCGCTCGATCTATTCTCATATGCCTATGGTCATGGGATCGATCGCGGGAACAAAATCCGAGAAAATCATGAGAGAGAGTCGCTCGAAAGCAAGTCGCCTTCGTAGAGCGTCGGCGCCTACTTGTAAGGCTAAGTAATCCTTTCTTTACTTAACCTTGCAACCCTCGCATTTTCCAGTACCGTTTAAAGGCCCTCCACGCTACAACCCTAAGCGACGCTCGGTGGCCTTCGGCGGTCCGTCCACGATGACCACGAGCTGCTCGGCCAGTAACCTGGGCACCCTGACCAGGATACCGTCCACGGAACAGCAGCAAGGATCGTCCACCGGGGCTGGTGTCGTTGGTACCCTGACTAGAACCATCTCGGTGGAGCAGTACACGTCGACGGTGAACGCGGTAACGAGAGTGCCGTCCGCGGAGCAATACGCGAGCCGAGTACCGTCCACGGAGCAACAGTATCCATCCATCGGCACTCTGAACAGAGTCACACCGTCCGGAGAACAATACGTCGTCGGTAGTCCCGTAACCGGTACCGCGAGCATGATCAGGGTGTCCGAGCAATACTCCCCGAACGGGACCAGTACCCTGACCCGAGTGCCGTCCCAAGAGCAGTGCGCTACGCTGACCAGAGTGCCGTCCCAAGAGCAGTACGCGAACAGTATCGCGAGCCTAACCAGAGTGCCGTCCCAAGAGCAGTACGCGAACAGTATCGCGAGCCTAGCCAGAGTACCGTCCATCGACGCGAGCAGAAACGAGCTACAGAGAATACCGTCCGAGCAGCACGTGGCCGGCAGATCCGCCGATCAGAACGGGCACCATCATCGGATTACCTCGGACTACCAGAGCCCGAATTCCCTCAGGGACCCTAACGCGAGGTAAGCATAAACTGTCTTTGCTGAATCCCTCTTGCGAAAACTCGGTTGCTCTCGAGTATCGTCGAGGTGCGCTGATTCTGTCCACACCACTACCATGAACAGACGGCGTCTTCCCATCTCTGATACGATGCCGTGTTTCATCACCGATGACATTCAATTAATCTGTATTTAGTCACCGTGACGCTGATCCATCTTATCGTTTGAAATCTCGTATGTTTCAAATAATACGACTAATCTCGCATGGTTTTGTAATTAACTTCCGAGAACGTCGTATCAGAGGTGGCCGATCTTTTATACAGGAATGGAATGGACAAAATTACCACGCTCCGGCGTATCATTGAACCCAGTCCTTGTCTCTTCGATTAATCTGGCGTTCTCGAATAAATCGGTTCATCCAGTTTTTCTCGGTATCTTTGCTAATCTCTGCGGAACTCGATTGATAAGACGATCGTGGATGGAGGAGAGTGGGGGGACCACGGGTCGGATTAGATCAGGCCGACGCGACCGCGTTTTAAAGCAAAGACATTTTACGCTAATCTCGTGAGAATCAGTCGTGAGCATCATATCAGGTCGAACGCCGTTCGACGCCGCTATACGATATCCGCTCCCATTTCAAGATTACCACCAGCCAACGCGGAGAACTATCATCACAACGTTAGAATGGAGGGTCTGACGAGGTTGCAAGAACACCGGCTCGAGCTCCAACACCGTCTCGACATGCACAGAACGATGGAGATGCCGCCGTCGCCGTCGCCGAGCAGCAGGAGCCTAGCTCCCTTCAGTTCGGCTAGCTCGAGCCTGTCCGAAGGCAGCAATCAACCGTCCGGCGAAGATTCCGCCAGCATCGTCACAGGTATTAACATCATACATGCGTAAACTCTACGGAAACTCGATGGGATTTCGTGTATGCGTTTTGGGACACCAAATAGAAAATGAAGATAGGAGAGTGAGATGTACATACATACACCTGGTATAGTCTGTGTCATTTTGACTCGTGCGACTCGAACGTCGGAACCATCACCATCAGAAACGAAACGTACGCGATGCTGGACCGGCTAAAACTTGGCCGTCTACGCAGCACGACGTGCTGTTCGCCTTTTAGCGGATGCAACATCAGCAACGTAGAGTTGCCCTCTAAGATCGAGAATCATAATTGACGAGCCATTTTAATCGATCAGATTTTCTAAATTATTTTCCAGTCAAACACAATACGAGTATAAATCATAATGCAACAATGGTTGATCCATAAAATTTTATTATAATTTGAGGAAGTATTCTGCAATTGTTAAATTAAACCGCTTTGATTCTCGATCCGATATGATTAGTTAAGTTCCGACGGGTTTGTTCGATCGGAGGGTCTAGCGTTGCACGACGTTCGCCGTTTTGAGACGTTAGTCCGTTATCGCCGAAACGGAAGCGGCGAGGAAGATCGATTGTACTACCCTCGTTCCGTAAATGTTTATAGACAAGAGTCTGGGCGATACAGCATCCGATGTCATTAGCGACAGTTCCGGAGTTGGAACCTCGCAATCGGATACCACCAATTCTCTCTCGATCCCCGGCACCACTGTCGTCTGCGTCGAGAGCTACAATAGCGGGATTCTAGGACACCTGAACATCAATCAGGGAGATATCTTAGAAGGTAAACCGTCATTATCGCCAGGTCTCTCGTGTTTTTAAGATGCCAATTCGAGCATAAGATTAAATATCTGTGATAAGTAAATATGACGGACCCTGATTCAAAGTTATTCCAACATCATTATGTACTCATATCATCAGTATCTTCTTCAAGTGTATCATAATTACGCTTGATGGTTATCATTGGCCAAAGCAAAAGCGAGCAGCTATTCATATTTATGGATTGCTGCGAACGTTAAGGGGCTAGATAAAGGAACGTGAAAAATTTACCGAAAAATGTTAGGAAAGCTGCGTGACTCCTCTAGTCCCTAAATATCGAAAATTTGATAGATATTTTTTTCTTTTAAATAGTTACCGGGGCAACGGATTGCGGGCTCCTCGAGGGAGTTTTACGGGGACAGGGTACGGGTCTGTTTCCGGCACATTGCGTGCAAGAAGTCAGGCTGCGTCACACAAACATCCCGTTGGGTCCTCAACCTGGCAGAGATGCCAGGAATAGGGTGTTGGGTCGTAGGGAGTCGCAGCATAAATACTTCGCTACTGCTCCGAGGTTGAAAAAACCGTGAGTGCATACGTCAATTTTTATAAATATAGTCATTACAGATAATACAATGTCGTCGATGTACCTACAATTAAATATATTGTATAATCTTTTTAATCGTTACTTAAGTACGCATGATTTTTCAGAGTTACGTCTGAACCTCGTACCGTTGTGCTACACCGATCTAGTAAAGGTTTCGGGTTCGTGTTGCGAGGTGCGAAGGCCACATCGTCATTGATGGAATTGACACCATCAGCCAGGTACCCCGCCCTCCAATACCTAGACGATGTCGACCAAGGAGGAGTAGCCGATCTGGCTGGTCTCCGAAAGGGAGACTTCCTTATCCAAGTAAGCCGCATTAACTTTTATCTTCTTATCTTTGTTTAGTTAAAAATTCAACGAGCGTTCGCGAGATATACCTTTCCGTAGATCAACGGCGAGGACGTGACAACGGCGTCACACGAGCGCGTGGTCGACCTGATACGAAAATCCGGGCAACTGGTCAGAATGACGGTAGTCTCGCCAGTGATTAGCCTCCCGAATTCGCAGTCAGCGGCCCTACTGCCAACTAGTCAACCTATTCAGAGACAATACGCGACTCTACCGCGTAAGGGTAACAACAACGTGGTGATCGGTGGCACTCTTGGCAGGTCACCGGCACCCATGCCACCACGAAGGGATCCAAAAACCACTCTTAGCGTTGGCCGAGCGCGAGCGCGATCCATGGTCGCGGGATTAGGTAATTCTAATGATAAATAGGCGAAACGTACAAATTAAGAGCTTGATCGCATCCATGAGAAAATGTTTATTCCGTTAAATGCAGAAGGTGGCGGCGAGAGGGACGACCGCGACGAGATCACGTCAACGGGAGCAAAATCGAGCAGTGCGGAATCTATTCATCTTCCTCAGCAACCGTCTACCGGGCCGAACACTGGTCAGAACACTCCGGTCCAGCCGAGAACGGCTAGTATCCGATCCAGACCTACCTCGAGCAGGATCACCGCCGCGGAACTGGAGGTATTACATATAACCAGAGCGGCAGCAATTTGCTCGATACCATGTCACATGTATATCACGAACGAGAGATGCGCTTCTTGTTTCCTTCCTATTGAATGGCGAAACTGCACGGAACGTACCGTTGCTTCAGCTTCACCCTTACTCTCTTTCCAGGAACTGTTTCAGCGGCAGCAAGGTAGCGCCAGTGGCCAGTACGGCTCGTCCATGATGAGCTCTCACTTTCAAACTGGCCAAGCTACCAAATCGCATCCTACCTCGCCTGCAAAGACTGGCAGAGTATACGCGAGCGTAGCAGAAATGAAACGCAAAGGCAAAGTAAGAACACTCTCACCCACCAACATTTCTTATTCGTTTCTTTCTATCATCGTCTGCCTCCGTAGTTGGGACTTTTCTTGTCATACGAATTTCATCTTCGCCCTTCTAATATAAGCCTTAAGCAATCGCTCTTTGTGGCTGGTACAACGTTCTTTTCATCTTTAAATCCCTCATTGATATATTTACCCGCATTGACAAACGATAGTGTAATTTAATTATAATTTCAAAAGCCTGGTGGTTGTTTTTTCTCTACGTTTCTTAAAAATCGTAGCCCGATTCGTAACTCCATGCAACAGCACGATTATTGCAAGGGTAAGGAAGGAAATTAGTAAAATGCTTCCTCTAAAAATTGCATTCCTGAATAATTTAATGTAATTTTATTTCCCCTTCACGTGAACCGAGTAAACTTGTTTGCTGTTATAGTAGATACCTGTTATAGAGTTTGCCTCCAATTAACTGTCACTACCCTTTTTCATTCTTCGTTGCCCCCGCTGTTCGACGCGACAGTTTCGAGAGACTTTTACAGAGAGGCTAAAGCTCCCCGAAGCATAACTTCTCCTCGCCCCGGGGTAAGGTGACGGTGGCTGTTTTTTTTTTACGCATGTGTGTTATAGTTTTCTCGCAAGCCAGTACGAGCATACGGCAAGGGGCGTTCCCGGTACGAGAGAGACAACGAGGACGACTTATATTACTGATCGAAAATACTTTGTTTCTAGCGCGTCCGTGACTTGCATGATTCCAGGTGACTAAGCCCATTTGCTAATGAAAATCCGATGCTCGAAAAGGGCATCGGATATCACCTTCAGAGCTTATATGAAACACGCCAATGCAGAGAACTTAACGATGTGTATCCATTTATCCATCTAGCTCCGTGAAACGAACATTTTAATTACCTCGCTTTCGCTTCTTGCATGACCCGTGTATAATCGGAATACTTGCGTCTCCTCCCCTCGAAAACGCTTTATAAATAACGTAACCGACTGGTCTCGCGTTTCCCCGGTGCGCCTTTGATATCTCCGAAGTTCGTTTTCGATCGCCGATCGCGTTTCACGCGATTCACGCTTCGCGAATTTTTTTCCAACTTGATGGTAGTGCGAGCTATGTACATACGTGCGCCCGGCTGTCGTATTTGTGAGCGTGAGATCACGTTCAGTCGTGGAAGAAATCCAACGAGTCGAAACGTTTGTTCGCAGTCGAGCTCGAGGGTACGATTCTTCGGTGGACTGGGCGGTGGGTCCGATCTTCATCGAGATTTCCACAGCACACCGGATTTGAACGTCCAAGCCCAATCGTCCATCCTGGCGCCGAAAGGGCACAGAAGTCAGGAGGACGTGAACGCTTTGAACGGTAGGAACGGTCTTCCGCCACCGAATCATCCTCCACCGCCGCCGCCGGTCGGTCAGGTCGTGAAAGTGAACGTGGGCGCGAACGTGCCGGACGTGGTCACGCCAGCTTCCGTTTACGATAATATGACTCACATACAGCAAGTCAAAGGTAACGTGTACATCGTACTTGCGGCGGATGTATTTGGTCATTATTGATCTCGTTAAAATGAAAACTTATGGGATTCTTGTTTTACTTAGAACTGGCAGCGGCTACTGCTGATGGATGCTACGGCGTGATGTCTAGTTTCCGGCCATCGAACAGTGCGAAGTTATACGCTTCGCCGGAGGATATGAAAACGGTTGGTTATCGTTCCCGAAGTCTGCCGACGCACACGGCGCGTTGTCACGTGAGGAAATCGCATAGCCTGCGCACGACGAACACCACGTTCAAGCCGATGACCAATCAACAGAACGTGAACAACACCGTGAGCAATAACAATCAAGTAAACAACAATCAGTTGACGAACAACCAATATGCTCAACCGCTGAAGACGAACAGAAGTCACAGCACGGCTGGTATTCGAGAGAGAAAGAAGAAAACGATCACGACGAGTTCTTCTATCACGAATCTCGCATCCATGGCGAACAACAACACCGGAAACGCGGTGTCGAACGCGGCCCCGCCGATCCCAGAGCCCGATTATAGTCTGTCTGAGTCGGAGAACGATGAAGGAGAAGAGGAAACCGACGACGACGGAGAGTCAGAAATCGCGAAGGAATTGGAAAAGGCAGCGGCGAGAGAGAAATTGGAATCTACCAGGGAAACGTCTGGAAATTCGAATACGTCTGGCTCGAGTTCCTCCGGCAGTAGCTCATTGCCTCACTCGTTCAGCGTCGAAGAGATACAGAAGGTACGGACGCAGTTGAAGTCCTCGAAGAGCCACCCGAACGATTTTCTGCTGCAACAAACACAGCAGTCTCTCGTCGAGGACGGTGACAATAGTTCGAGCGGAGTTAGTTCCGATCAAGACGTTCCAGTGGGTCCGCCTACTGGTTTCGACGACACCACCGCGAGGAATCTGGCGAACGAGCAACACGCAACCGTGCTCTCCGTTACCAGCACCGAGAAAGAGGCCAACCCGAAGAGGACTAGCTACGGTGGCAGCGGACTGTTGACCAGACACGCTGTGAGCCTCGCTCAGTTGCCACCGCCCATGGAAGTGGACGCAGAGGAGCAGAGCAACGATCTGTTTGTTCCGCCCCCGCCAGAATTCAACGCCGGGCCCTCGGCAGGGAACGGCGACGAACTGGTGTTCGCTCCGCCGCCCCAGTTCTGCGACAACAAGCAGCAACAGTCGCAGCAGCAACCGAATCGCGTCAAAATCATTGGCGCGATACCTAAAGTCGCGAATAATCAAGTGAAGGCTTCCGGTGGAAGATTACATAACCAGTGAGGATTCGACGATCGCCGATGAACGGACGAGTTCGCGCCGCGTGATACATAGATCACGAGATTTTTCAGAGTCAATTTAAACGTTTCCATATTAACCTACTCTCGATCTGAGATTAACCACACGCGAGGCACGGTTCATCTCGATACACGCGTATTCGTCATCCGTTCTGTCGTTGACGACCGGGGCTACGGTTATACGTTGCGTGTGATAACTGTGAAACATTATTACACGCCGTTCGTCAGGTCAAGTGTAACAAGTGCGAGTGCATAAATATTGTTTTGTTCTGTTTTTCCGAAAATTTCCTGCCTTTCGCTTCTCAAAGATCGCTTTGTGTATTAATTTTTTGGCATCGTAATGAAACCAACGAAAACTTGCCACTTTTCGTTTGTATTGGAGTATAAGTTGGAAACGTAAAGCACTCCGGACGTTATGGTATCATTGCAGTTTTATAGTTTTGACACACCATAATCGTAGCCTGCAACGGAGACTCCATACAATTTTTACAATAAAAATTTTTCACCTACAACTGTTGCAGAGATGTGTTTTTGTAAGGAGCGAACGTGCGACGGATCGTGCGCGTTTGATTTAGGATAACGCTGTCTCGGTCGAGCGTCTCTGGTAGCTGAATGAATCTATTCAATGAATTTTTACCGTAAAACATAGAATACGAATCGTACGTTAGATTTAAAAAGGAGAAGATAAGCGTGCGATCATTTCTATTCGCAGGAAAACCGGCTTGACGCCGGTGCGCGTAAGGTAGATAAAGCAGGGCTGTGCGAAGAGGAGACCCCGTGAATCCCAAAGTCGAACAGCAGTCCGCCTGTTTTGTAGAACTTGTTCTTTGTGCAACATGGAATAAATAAATGAATTTGATAAAATTATGATCACGAGCCGTGTGATTATTATTCTCATTCTGTATTTTATTTTATTTGAGAATTCTAGGAGGAGAATTAATTTTCTACATTCTGAATTTATGTTATATATTTTTTTTTAATCGCCAGATAGATGATAGAATGACTTACATTCACCCCCTTCGCACGTTAAGCTCTTGCGTTAAATAAATTCCCGCAGCCGTCTCAATGAATGGCCTAAGGGGTGAACGAGATAAGGGAGATCCATAAACCGTACTGTAGCTCGTAATTAGAAAAAACAAATACAAGATATATTAGTTCGTTAATCCCTAGACGACTGAGGCGGTTATTCGTAATAACTATTAGAAATCGTAAGCATCGCGTAGTAGACTTCGAAACACTTGTCTATCCGCAGTTCTCCCAACAGTATTTTTTATCTTTTCCTTTTCTCGTCCATTCGTGGACTTCGTTTTTCTCTTGCACAATTTTTATGACTCTTGTTTTCGTGCCGAAGTTTTAAAGCAGCGTTATCTATTCTAAAAGAAGACTTTAACAGGAAAAGAAGACTCAACATTTTCGCTCTCGATGTAAATAGGAACGTGATTTTGTATCCATTATTGTATAGATATTGTACAAATAAAACTGATCCGTTAATCGAATATGATGAAAACATGATTTTATATACATTGTACAAACAACATCCTTAAGCAGAACGTGATTTTATATAACCACTATATACTGTATATATCTATTGTACAGACTTATCGTTAACAAAATAGCGGGACGTGTTTTTCTATCCATTATGTATATATACATATATAATGTACACATCGTTAATCGAATAGCAACGCGCGGTTTTATATCCATTATTTTGTATATATCTATTGTACAGGTGTACTATTAACTGGATACTTTGAAGTAATTCGTATTAGAGTGATGCTGTTCGTTGAAGAAACAGCGATCATTTTCATCTCGTTTAAAGGCGAAAACTGAAGATTTTCGCGAGACACGGGGCCTGGTCGTCTAGGGATGAAACTTTTTAGAAGATGCGATCCGCGTGTGCGTGATACGTATAGAATGCGTGTGTAGCGTATATCGGTTTGTTTTTCACGTTTCTATCGAGGTACGACGCGTGTTTAATAACTTTTTACGTATGCAAACAATCCCTCCTAGACTTATCTCATTCCAGCGGACCGATAGATGACGAAGGATTTAAGATGAGGGTTTAGCCACCACTCAGACAAGCCTAATTAAAAAGTTCTACTTACAAAAGTCATTAGGAGGTTGTTTCCACTTTGTAATATCAGAGTAAATAGCGTAAAGACAGAAGGGAAACGAAAAGCGCATGAATTTATTATATCGGTAAGCTCGTTAAAAATAAAATCGCACTGTACTACGTCAACGCACCAACATTATTCAGCTTGTAAGATAGTTCGTATTCCTTCCATCTGCGAGTCAGGATATACCGGGAGCCGTGAGATATTTTCTCTTCGATTAAACAAAACAAATATTCACAATAATAATTCTCTCAGTCAGAAACATGTTTCATTATATATTAACGAAACGTTTCATTAATATTTTATTCATGAACAATATTACTAGAGTAATGCTAAATATTTTCCAAAATACTTGTACGTATGTTAAGTCCAATATTAAAAAAGTTATGAAATTTTGAAGATATGTGAGCTTCGTATGTGTTGCGTATAATACGGCAATAAGAACATGAAGAATCCTGCGACTCCCGGTGATACCAGCTAAATTGCATTGTACATATACAATTATCAAGTAACATTGCTACTTGTATTTGAATATCTATAAACCGATTATTATTATATTGTATTATGATCATTATTATTATAGTTATATCACCTAACACTTCGACAGGCACAGAAACACATTCAACGCGATAGATCTATAAGCGAATAACCATTGAAGAGCATCGCCCTTCCTAATTATTGTTTCTATATGGATTTTCAAGTTTAAAATTGTATTCATATACACAGAAAAACTATAGGTAAACTATAGGTAATTAATCGAGCCGGTTCAACGCTGGTCAGAGCGTGAGCCCGGATAACATAAACACACACACACGTACAGTTTCGAGTCGAAGCAAATCATATTTAAAGATAAGTATTAAATGTTCCTTCAATATTTTATTGTTTGTTTTTCGATCGGGAAACAAAACGTGCGAGAGTGGTCGCAGATGGGTGTATATCGTTTCGTCGCATAAGGGATATACACTTCGACCGACTGGTTGATAAATTCGAGTCAGTAAAGCAATACATATTGTAAGCACTACAACGGCTCGTGTATTAATAAACCGTTTCAATAATAGAATCTTATTGATGTTTCTTCACGAATTAACCAACGTTTCCTCATCTCTGCAAATATTCGTCAATTACAATAAATATCACCATTTTTCTGTACATGTCATGATTTTTATTCTCTGGCTTAACTTTGTTTTCGTCAAATAATTGTCATCATGTAAAAAAGAAGTTTAAAAGTTCGTTTCTTGAAGGTACCATGACTTCTTTTTATGGAGATTAATGAAATGGAGCTATTACATTGCTACATTGAATAGGCAAAAAACGAAGGAAAAAAATAGTGTCAAGGTCTTGAAAACCTCTCATTACATTATGAATATATATACTTCATCAATAATGATGAGAACACTGAAAATAATCGAAGAAATATTACTATAAATTCATAATTGATGAAGAAGTTCTGAAACAATTGAAAATGAGATACAGTAACAGCAAAACTCATAAAAGACAAATTTTAAAAAGTGAGCATTCCAGTTTTTTCATATAACATTATTATCATCTAACTTAATTCAATGTATAATAAAATTCTAAATTAAAATGTTACATGGTATATAAAGTTTTTCAATTTATTGTGTCCACGAAGCCTCTTATTTCCTCTCTGCTACAAGCTGTCTAAGAGGGCAGCAGTGAACAGGAGCTGGAATATAGACAACATTCCGGCGATCACCGATTACCGGCGTAAATGTCTCACGGAACTGTAGAAACACGTCTACAACTATCTACAACGCATACTCCGAGCTCCGCATCGTAGCTATATACACGCGTATTTAGCGTTAGGTTCCAGAGATACTGTCACATAACACAAGTACCGTGTATTTTATTGTTACAAATGCCTGCGCTCGCAGGCATATCACTCGGTATTAAACGTTAGCAATTTCTCTACTTCCTTCGTGTGGATCCTTGCTGCTTTTGACGTTTCACGAATTTAATGGTAAGTTGCGCCTAAAAAATACGTGTACATATTGTTTTCATAATAGTTTAAATACAGATTTCTCTTCATAATTCCCTTTCGTTCATACTCTTAAAAAATTCATTAAAACCCTCAATTAAATATATACGACATCAGTAGATTCTTCTATCAATTTGGAAACAATTCTAACGTACGTACCTACATTTTACTCTAGCCTTAAACTCGATGTTTTCTTTTTGTAACACGCTCTACTTATCGCTGTGGTCGAATGTTTTTTATTTCGTTGTTGTTACCCTATTTTAGTGTCTAATAAGTTGTTACAATTATAGATGTAGATAATTGTATATTGTACAATATTATGTTATAGTCCACAGTGGTCGAAAAAATTTCCAACGCAAGTCGCTTGTACGTATATGTAGTATACCTAAACGTATACGTACGCATACATATATCTCGGTATTAAGATTTTTGTTTTCCATAATATTCTTAATACGCTTTATCTGACTTATATTATCATCCCGTTATCTTCGTTTATCACACAGTTTTAAAATCATATAGGTATACATCTCCAGTATTTATACAACTCTGTATTTGTGTAAGAGTTTAATACTGTATCATCAAATATTAAGTGTTATCTTCTCATTAAGTATCTTCATCAATGTGTTTGCGTGATTTATAACAAAGCACTGATCAAATTATTTTGATAATATTATGTTGTAAATACATGTACTTCATTTTTCTGTTCATACATACAAATTTAAAGTAAACATAATATGTAAAGTTTAAAATGGAAATGAGTGATGCATCAGGTTTTTCCATTTTTAACACGTGACTGTATATTGATAAAATTATGAAGTGAATACCGCGACCTAGAATTAAAGAAATTCATCTTAAGAAATAGCTTTCACTTGAAACAATTAACATTGTATCTAGTGCATGGAAGAATCATCCCACAAGGTGTATGTATAATCTTTATGTAAATTATTTATCAATGGTAAGAATTACATCCAAATAAAGATTCTTCAATATGTGTCCTGTTCATTTGACATTCAAGGAAAACTTATTTTTTTTTAATGCATTCCAGCCAGATAAAGCTGCAATGGATGACTGCAATATGTCTGACGTAGAAGAAGATGAGGTATTTATATAAATAAATGTATTTTCATTTATATCAACTGATATTACACAACTTAATTTGTTTAAAATTCAATTTCAGTTCCAAGATGCTCTGGAAGCTCTACCACAGTAAGTATAATAGAGTAGATAATAAATAATAATAAAGTAGGTAATAAGTATAATAGAGATATATTAGATACATGAACTAGAATGTACTTGCATACTATACTTGACGCTTTATCTTAAGGCCTACTTCCATGGATTTGGATACAGCGATAATGGAAGCAAGGAAAGCGATACATTGCTTCTTTAATAACGAGTTCGATGAAGCAAGGAAAATTATGGAACCTTGGGCAAACAGCAGCATGTATCATTCCTTAGGAACAAGTGTATTCGCATTTCTGGAAGCTATCCTTACATTCGAACAAGTATTGAACAACCTAGCTAAGGGTTGAAGCCACTCAAGTATCTGGAAAAATAATTTTTATAAAACATGATAAATATGAAATCTACTGAGAGTTTGGAAAGTTCAAATTTTAAATGAACTGATTATTTCACATAGGATTTTTCATAGTGTTACCATTCACTATGTTCTCATAATATAAACTATTTTTCTGTGTGCTGGAGTTGCGTTATCCTTTAAATGATACTTGCCACATTTTTAATTTACATATGAAACATATATTTCTCAGACTCACATAGAAAAAGCAGGGCTAGCTGTAAGGCAGTGCATGGCCGTATGCTTGAAACAACGTAAACATACGACACTAACGCAAAATATTGGCAAAATGGTCAAGAGGACTAACTACGATGCTTATACAATTGGTAATGTATTACATTACAGAAGTAATGTATATTTCACCATCTATAAAGCATGATTAAGCAAGCTACTAATCATTATACTACAATCGCTTCTTACATGGAAAAAACAGTATCTGTAGATAGTGACCTAAAAGGCATGTATACATAGCATAGTTTTATCTATTAACAAATTATTTTATTCATTTAAAATTTATATTAGTCAATTACTCAAAATTTTTAGTAAGCATTATTAAGGTATGATTTACCAAATGTTTTCATATTAATCTGTAAAATTAGAATTAATCGCTTAGCTAGTAAATAGCACGTAGATGCACAAGAGTGATACAAAATTATTATTGCAGAGGAAGTGCATGCGGAGCTCTGTTACGCTGAATCACTTCTTTTAAAGTCGATGCTTACGTTTATGGAAGACGAAACTTTGGTCAGCTTCGTGAAGGCTGGATTGAAAATTCGTACCTGCTTTTTGTCATATAAGTAAATGAATATACTTACATGTAACTTATGTGTCTTAAATTATGTGTCATTGGTATTTAGAGGATTCGAAAAGAAATAAGGATTATTTCATAATTATCTTTTGCGTTCACACAGGGAATGTCTAACGATTTTAAATAATCGTAAGTGGGAAAGCGAGACTCACAGAATACATTTTGAAAGTGGCGTTCGTACTGGTATCGGTGCATTTAATTTGGTACGTGCAATTAGTTTTTTAATGATGTTATCAGTGTAAGTAAAAATAATACCATGTATGGTTTACTGATAATTTTATAGATGATCTCGCTGCTGCCGGCAAGAATTATTAAACTCTTAGAATTCATTGGATTTTCGGGTGACAAGGTAAGAACGTGTATAATGATTTCCATGACTATTCGTATTTATTTCAGAATTAAATAACTTCTTTAATGTTGAATCCTTGATATCATAGTTCATCATATATATTGTTAATTTTTCTCGAATAGGATTATGGTTTATCGGAACTCGAAGCAGGATATAAAGAAAGAGCTGGATTGCGACACGTGCTGTGCGTAATGATTCTCTTGGCTTACAATCTGCTCGTTATATTCGTTTTGAGTAATTCAGACGGTGATTTGGACTGGTGCGAGAAAATTCTGCAGGATGAGCTAAACCTTTATCCGAACGGTGTATGGTTCTTATTTTTCAAGGGTAGATTAGAGTTAACGAGAGGGAATTTCGAAAGTTCCGTGGAATGGTATACAAGGTCTTGGAAGAGTCAAGATTTATGGCCTCAATTTCACCACATATGTTACTGGGAACTAATGTGGGCGCACTGTGCACTGCAACAGTGGAGTCAAGCCTCAACGTTTGCGAATATTCTAGCCACAGAATCAAATTGGTCGAGAACTACTTATTTCTATCAGAGGGCGGCGACGCTTCTTATGCAAAACCCCCCACCGCATAGCGAAGAGAAGCAAACGATAGACACTCTAATGATGCAGGCACCTACACATAAACTGCGTATCGCCGGAAAGTCTTTACCGATGGAAAAGTTTGTGATTAAAAAAACTAAACGGTATTTTGCTCAAAAGAAAAAACTAGTCCTACCTATATTTGAACTTATGTACGTGTGGAACCTGTTTCGCACAATAGGGAAACGCCAAGATTTAACATTAAACATTCTTAAAGTAATCGAAGATGCTGAAAAGGAACTTGCAAGAGCTCCGTAAGTTTTGTAAACCAGATTCGTTTCGTTAATTAACTAGCTGACACATTTTTAATGTTTTGCAGGAAAAACGAATTTCATGCTGACAATGAAGCACTCATATTGCTTCTTAAAGGTGCCTGCTTACGACAGCTGAAACATCCTCTGTCAGCTGAAAATTGTTTGAGGCGCGTTCTGGAATTAGATAAATCGATTAAAGAAGATACGTACTTACTCCCTTATACAACGGTAGAATTAGCTTTGTTGGCGCACGACCAAGGAAATCTTCAACTTGCAATTGAATATTTGGAAGACGCTAGGTAAGTCTACAATGTATTTCATTTGGCTGATACATACATAATTATATATACTAACAATTTGTTCTCGTTCCTTTCCCTGTCTTTCTCCTCGTTCTTTTCCGTTTTTCGTTGTTTTTGAGCAGAAAAAATTACTCTGGTTACTTACTGGAGTCCAGACTACATTTCAGAATTCATTTCGATCTGATGACATGGACTGGAAAGAAACCGGAAGAATTTTTATCATAATACAGATCATATTATATTGTACCTGAGGAATAAGTGTTCTGTGTGGGTATTACTACCAATGGCACGACTATCGAAGATTTGGGCAGTATCGGGCTAAGATGACTATTTTACCCAACAAATAATCACAAGGCTTTTAATTATTTTCTTGTTTGTTCATCAGCTATTTCTCTGCCATTCATCTGTTCTCTCACCAATTTTTATTATCGAATGTGCGACTGAAATAGCTGCAGGGCCCATGATATTTTATATACAAATATTGTATAAACATGTATCGTTAGTAGTTGATATTCGTCTGATGTTACATAAGCACGTATACGTTGCAATCGACTAAGAAAAGGTCTAGGAAAATACTTATAGATTTATTTATTTTTTCAATTTAAATTATTTTATTATAACATGTATATTAGTAACAAATAGTAATATATAAAACGCAAATTTATAATAGGTTATTTAATATATTGTAAAGGAATTCTAGTAGGTGGAAAAGTGGAAATTGGTAATAAAAGTTAATTTATCACTGATCGACTTGTCTCGGAATTGATATCCAACACTGATGTTCTTAATTACGCTTTACTGTTCGATTGAGCTCAATTACACGGAGTATGTTCTTATTAATTGGAATCATCCCGAAAAGTACCGAAAAATCTTAAATATTGGAAGCATTCTCTTTAAAATGCTGTTTGAAGCTTGAATCAACACCCGATCCCCGTGATCCGTATGGTTTTGTAACTGGACGCATCATTTTTGCGGCGCCACTATTTGTTGCCCTTCTCGTCCGTTGACCTCACGGATTCACGGACCTACCTCAATCCCTACCAAACGGTCTAGCTACCCGGCTGATAAGCGAAACTAACAAGTCACTATGCCAGAAATACCAAACACAGCATCTAATTTTAGAAGCTTATGTGTTTCGCGAATGAATCGAAGTATCTGGATAAATCAAAAACACTTTATTTTATCAACTATCGACCAAACGACGACTCAACTTCAACTATCGACCAAAAGGATTAACAAAACATTCTTGGGCGGAAGTTTTCGAAAGAATAATCTTAATAAAATGTTGCAAGATATTTTTATTGAGTAAAATGTCAGGGATGTAGGAGGCAAGGATAAATAGGTAATAAAATAGTCAGAATTATATTTTATGTAACAGTTTTATTTAAAAAAATGAATCCTTAAACTATGTTACAAAAGAAACAAGTTAGATGAAGAGAATGATAGACATTTTCGAAATGTATGAAACGACAAGAAGTAGGAACACAAAACTTGGCATACTGCTATGATCTTAAAGATTAATAGTCCAAGCCTCTCATTTACTTTTTCTCTTCTTCCTTCTTCTCCTCCTTCTTCTTCCCCTCACCGGACTCCTTCAACGCAGGCTTTCCAGTCTGTTCGATCTTGATGGACCTCTCGTTCTGATTCTTTGGTTGCTCCTTTCTGGGTGCGGTGATGCTAAGTACTCCGTCGGACGATATCGTCGATGTTACCTGGTCGATATCGCACTGTTCAGGGATCAAGTATTTCCTCGTAAACTGTCTCGAGATCCATCCGTGCTCGTCCTTCTTCTCCTCGTGCTTGCCCTCGACGATGACACATTTGTCTACGACCTTAACATTGATCTCCTCGGGCTTGAACTGTTGCACGTCCAGGATGACTTGGAATTTGTCCTTGTCTGCCTTGACGGTGGACGTGCCTCCTCCTTCGGCATTTCGCAGGAGCTCGCCCCAAGGTCGCCAGTAGAGCAGAGGGCTTCTCACCATTCTTCTTTCCCGGCTAGGCATGATGTACTGATCGAGGATGTTCGAGTTCAGCAATTGCTCCGGGTACAATCCCAAGCCGAAGTCCTGGTCGAAGATCCGGTGTGGCCTGTCCAGGTCTTCCCACCAGTCAGAGAACAGCAACGGTACCAGAGACATTTTTCTCTTGATTTATGATCTTCTTGAATACGCAAAGAAGACTAAGATTCGCTTTGGTAAAGATCGCTTTGGCTGTCGCCTCGATGCACTCGCTTCGAATGTCTGAAGTTCACTGTTGCTCCGTCCTCGACGCGGCTTATTTATAGGCGCACCGGCCGGCGCTACATGTATAGAGCGTCCAGAACATTCGTGATTCGACGTTTTCGAGAAAATTCACTGTTTTATTTATCTTTCACAACATTCACAGGTAATTCACATGATTTTTAAAAGGTTCCTTCGATGATTCGCGTGTAGTAACAACGTAAATCGATCGTAAGTATCGTAATAAAACGTTTCTATACATCTAACGTCACAACCGGCGTATTAACCGTCTGCGCTGCTTTCTTTGCTGTACTAAATGTTAGTTTCCAAATAATTTTCGTTACAACCGTAAAATATTGCTCAAAATTTGTATTAATACTCCTCTGCGAACACGCAAAAACGCGTTATATACGTGTAATAGATGTTACAGCAAAATTATGACGTTCTCTGAAAATTTTCAAAGCTATGAATTCGGACTAATGTTTGTACGTGCCAAAATCTTGCTGCATTAACGTAGAACGCTTTAATTTAAATTTATCGCGTTTTCTATTTCAGAATGCTTGATACGTAATGCAGGAAATACTTTTATTCAATTAGTACGATACGAATTTATAATTCGGAACTCGTTTCCTGCGATGTACGTTAATAATATTATATAAAAACGTATTTCGCACGTAAACACGAGCCAAACCATACAGTTTATCAGTCGTTCGCTCATCTTATCATTAGCACCACTCGCAGACCACTGATTGCACCGTGTATGTTAAAATAAATGTTAGGAAAAGATTATGGAAGAGAATAATTGCTGGCAATCGTTGCGCATCGATCGACCGGTTTAAATTTCATGTTATGTAAATGCAATTCTGTTTAAACATAGAAAACAATAGGAAATTACTTATAATAAAGAGTGAATTATTTTTTCAAACGTGCGCAACGATTTCGAGAAAAATTCTCGATTTTTCTAGAACATTCCATCAAGTGAAACGGATTGGCGACTCATCGTGCCGCTCGCAATAAAGCCTATTTACAGCGTCACTAAGCCCGTAAGCACATTATTTTTGACAAAACTGTATCGAAAAAATGAGTCTTCAGACAAAACGTTTTAGGAACGTTCGGTCTGCTGCGTACGCATAGGGGCGTTACTCGCGAGAATTTGATTGTAATCAATATCGTCAAAAAATTGTACTGTACTCTACATTATAAAGATGTTATTAACAATCTTCTGTATTTCTCTTGCAGCAGCACAAGCTTTCCTTTCTCTTTCCATGTGTACAACATTAAATGATTGTGGTATTTAAAATCTTGAAATGCTCGTGAGTTCGCGGTATAAGTAAACCCAAGTTACGTCTACTAAAGGCATTATGTACATACAAGACATACAATTCATCTATATTCATTTGAAAGTTCAACGGTTTGTAGCTTGTCGTATAACACAATTATCTTTTAAATGTAATCCCCGTTATATATGTACAAAAATAAATAATATCTGAACATTCACAATATCTTCTCTTAATCACGCGTCTTTAAATACTATTTTTAAAGATGTAATACATATGTAACGACTTCAAAAGAAGTGAGTTACTACTTGCGCCGTTAATTTTAAATTGCTTACCTTGCAATAGTATGGCTCCTGAATTCCAAAACCTGTTAGAGGAGAGCCTGTACTTGCGTGTGAACCCACATATATGTTTCCATTACAATACACATCTATATATGAATTAATAGCAAATAATAATAATAAAGAAGTATGAGAATATTTATAATTCATATATTAGACTTCAGTAGACACTCCTGGATAATTCTTTAATCATTATTTTGCCGCATGTATGCTCTGTCATCCCTTCATTTTTGCACCCTGAAAAATTGACTCTTCTCGTTGCTTCTATAATATAATCTACCTACCAGTTTACTTACACACATGTTGGCAACAAGCCCACATACTGCATTCAGCTCATTGTACAGGTCATTGTACCGTGAAAAAAATTCTAGACGCTTCGCTTCACATTACGTATGACGCATCTCTAATTGTAAGCGTAAAGGACAAGCAAATCACTGCAGCCTTCGTCCCTATTAAAAATGAACATTTCCCCTACTCCCAGCAGTAGTTTATTCAAGAAACACTTCGAATTGGACCGTCGGAGAGTTCGCATCGCGTGCGCTCTGCTACTGTCTCTTGTTCGAAACCTCTCAAGCGTTTAATCTGACTGAGAATTTTCATTTGGTACAAAAGTGTCGCATACTAGTGATCATTCCAA
>SHCU01000135.1:149463-161628 GCA_004307685.1 Ceratina australensis | reverse complement strand
ACAAATTATTGTTCTTTAGAAATATCACCTCAACGTCATCGGAAAGGTCGTCGCTCGGCATCATTTGGATAAATTTTGTTTTCTAACGAACCTATACTATATTCAAGTACAACATATTGAAGAATATCTGGCTTGATCGCTTCTTAGAATGCATTAGAAATACGAGACAATGGCAAATGATAAGAACAAATCAATTAGATCGGGAAACATTACATTTATTTGTTCAACGAACTAACGTACTTTATCGTCTTCTCTTCTTTTTTATAAAAAGATTAACAAAACAGTTTGCGTGTAAAAAACATTTGTTGCTCATTTGATCACGTTTTGTTGAAATTGCTAAGTTACTCGCTAAGAATGAGCTCTATAATATATCTTCCATGTAGTATTTTATGTGCAGTAACTCCCAAAAATATTCGAACGCATTTCGAAACGGAATAACTTCTTATATTCGATTAAACAATTTAATTTTCAATGGTACGTTAGAAGACTTAGTTTACTAACTAATGTTTAACAAAAAATTTACTATTTGTCAGAATTATGAAGAAAAAAGTAAAAGACACGATCTTTAACTATCTTTATTATCCTCTATGCAGTAAACTAAGACTTCTAGAATTAAATTAAGTTATTCCGTTTTGAAATATGCTTGAATATTAATGGCAATCACTGTATATCAATGGTTCTGTACAGCTCATGCCAGACTCTTCAATTTGATAGAATTTGATACCATTGATAAAAGGTAAATAATATATGATAGAACAATATGGATACAATGTACAGCTGAATTAAATAGATATATACTACATAATTAAGTATTACTAAACGTTACTAGTGTTAATTGTGCATTTCTCCTCGTGTTTATAATCTTTTAGTTTTGTTTATAATTTTATTGTTGTCGCCAAGGGGCCAAGTTCCAAAAAGACATCGGAAACCATCTATTACATTAAACCTTGTAACATTTTTTGATATGTTTTATGTTTCTAAGTATTTATAGAAATTTCTTTGTAGGCATGTAATGACAACTCTTTGATGGACAGTAACAGTAGTAACAATTATAGAAGTAGCACTAACGATGATACTATGAGCAATAATAACAGCAAGTAGTAGTGCAGCCATAGCAGTAGAGGTAGTTATAATAGCGTTAATAATCATAATAATAGTCGTATTTAGTTATAGTAAGTTTCGAAGCTTAATTATGAGTTTGAAGATTGATAGTAATCAGTGAAATAGCATTAGTAATGATAATGATCACTGCGGTGTAATTGCAATTATAATTTATTTGTTTAAAACACTTAAACAGTTAGTAGAAGAAACAAACTATGCATATAAATTTCGATGGATGACAAAGGTCAATTATAACAGGTTTCATAAAAAATGTAATACACAGTCGTTTAAATTAAATAACATATAAAAAATAGTAGTAAAATTATTTTTATAATACAATATCGTAGATACGTGATAGCTTAAAGAAGATTCACGTTACCGTTTGTGCAGAAGTAAAAACGTTTCCTACAGTCGTTCCGACGTATGAAACTCTTTCACACGGTTCCGAGTATATAGATTTAAAAAAAAGGAGTATATAAAACCGTGTTAAAAAAAGAACACATTTTTTTGTATTCAGAGTATGGCACAGTCTACGAAGAAAAACATTAAACGTCATCGTTAACTTAACACTGAACAAATATTTTAAAATGATGTGATCTATCTTTATCGTTTAAAGATAGTATTCTTATTTTTTTTCACTATGCATGTTTTTTTGGAACTTCTCCCTTTGAATTTAATCTACACCGTCCATTTGTATACTTCGCTTATATCATAAATACAAAACTCCCATGAAGAATATTCTTAGGTATCACTACACGTAAATTTAAGTTTGCAACGTGTTTGTAATCTCTCGATGTATAGTTACCAGATCTTGTATGAACCCAGCTAGTCTCGCGTTCAGCGTGTCCAGATTTTGTTTTTGGACTTTATTCGCGCTTAACGCCAGCTCTAATTGTTCATGGACAACCCTCAACATTTCACGAAGCTCTGCATTTTCTTTTTGTAATGCCTGAAAAATAAAATATTTATTCAATTATAAACTGTTCGACAATTTTACATTGCAACAGAGCTCTGCTGTTTAATATACTATTACTACATACTACAAAATCTTTATTTTTCGTAGCCATGGTAAGAGCTTTGATTTCTTCATTTCTTGTCCTAAGTTCATTTTCCAATGCTTCAACCCTCAACCTTAACGCTTCGCTATTGCCTTCTGCTATTTTCCCAGATTCCAGATCTGCGTATTTGGCTTTAATTCTCGCATTTTCTTCTTTATATAATTGTAATTGCCTTTTCCATTCATCAACATTAGCTGTAGATTCTTGTAAAGCACTCGTTAGTCTAGCATTATTTGTTTTCAATGTAGTTAATTCGACCTGAAATCAAATTTTGAAGGCGCCATTAGACCATGGACCGTTCACAGATTTTTAAACATATTTGAATGCGTATTGAAGTGCTTATTTAGTATCGTTTAACGATTCAACCCACCTCCCACTTTTTAGCGTTCGCAGAGCTTTGTGCCAGTGCCAGTTTCAGCCTATCATTCTCATACTTAAGCTGCATTTCAGCTGATTGTCCACCCTGGGTTGAACTAAGCTGCGTCGACTTCCCTTGATGTTGTGGACTTTCTGTACTCTGCTGAGAAACACTCTGTGATCTTGAATGGACTGCATTTTTCAATTCATCATCCACTTTATTCTGACAACTACCAGGTAAGGGACTGCTGCTTACCAAATTTACACTGTTCTGAGTAGAAATCATATTCGCATTTGGATTTGGATTATTAGACGCCGAGACATTGGAATTGATCATTGACGAGTTCGGCGGGTCTATAAGATCTTGTTCAGATGATGGCATGCCCGATCTAGACGTGATTGGGCTAACGTTCGCGCTAGTAGCGGGGGTAACAGATGAACTGTGCGATTGCAATTTGGCACTAGCCAATTTAGTGGCTTCCTTCACTTCGTGAAACTTCTCTATAAACTGCCAAACGAATAGTATTGTCTCTGAGATTGTGCTTGTACAAACGATGCTGCGATTTAACTAAAGACACATTTCACAAACCTTTCCCAGCTCTGCTTCGGACGAAAAGCCAAGACCGTAGACGGTGTTGGCTCTAACATCTGACCACTGTCCGAACTTTTGTGATGTTTTTGTGAAGGTCATGTTTGGAGTAATAGTACTGTTTATTACTGCCTAAAATAAACATAAACAGGATATATTTTCAATGTTTTCAATGAACGTTTTACAATATTAATAACACGTCATTATTTTATCACCTTTGTTCCTTCGACAGATATTATTCTATATAAGCTCCTCGTGGAATCATAGAAAAATGAGACGGACACTGCCGCAGTGGATGCGGATACCCAGGACTTTTTGGTTTTCGGATCAATGTGAAATACGTGCGCTTTGCACGTGAAAATTGGTTGTTCACTGCAATTTATTAAAACATAATTAAAATAAGTAATTGTCTAATCAATGTATACGTTTCATTCTAAGAGCATAATAAACTAAAATACATTAAAAAATATGGAACGCACTTTTTGACACGCTTTATAATTAAACTTTAATATAACATGTATTTACGTTTTTATATTGAATATTTGCAAGAGTGTAAGTAATGATGAAAATAATCAACATTGACGAACTATAAAAAGCGATGATACATCATGTAAAAAATATCGTTTTTAAGTTATATTTAGAACAAAAAAGAATGCTGACAGGATCGGGAACGTTGCAATTCGCGGAATAAATTTTCAGCATGCGAATCTAAAAATACATGTAACGATGCACGAGTAAACAACAAGAATAAACAGATTTCACGCGGTGCCGACTTATCCCACTTTCGTTATTCCATCCCATGATTATATATAGGAAAAGGAAAAGGAAAATACGTTATTCTGGTCCGGAGTTTTCTTACGTACGCACCCATGAAAATGCATATTCGTTACGGAGTCGGGAACGCGAGATGGTAAATAGGCAGGAAAGGATTGTACCGCTCATTAGTTAATGCAATAAGATCGACCCATTTTCTATCAATTGGCTCGGTATTCAGTAATAGAGGAGTCAAGCCTCGTTTATCGTACTTACACGCGATGTGGGAATTGTACATCGCGTGTATGTATATTACACACCCTTAAAAGGCTGTGCGGAATACCACCACGTTCACTTACCCCATTGTTTCTTTGCCCGATGTCATACAAGTGAATACTAATTCCACAGGCTCATAGAAAAATCCCGTTCAACGCGTGTGCGTGAGAGCTATCGGCGGACAGAGGCACCCGGAATCGCTTGATAAATGATAAAAATCAGCAAGACCGAGAGAGTTACGCCAGTTGACAGCCGCCATCGGCTAAAAACTGTATAGCGAACGGCAATGATCACGCAACAACGTGAAGATAGCCGAGTTTCTACCATATACACCTGGATTTAATCGATTTTCCGAAAGGTTGCAGTCTATTGCAGCTAACCTCGTGGTTCTCCTTCGAGAAAATTACTAGACATAGCATTTCGATCGCAAGGCGAGAGAGTAATCATTACAGTTGTAGAATAAAACATTCGCACAGACGAAACAGATTCCTATTGGTACCTTTAATGCTCATGTTTCTCTACTTCTCTACGCTTTAGAAGCAATATTAACAATTCTACATTTATCTAGTCAGGGTCGGATTGATAGTTCTACTGAAACTACGGAACGATCGATTTTCTTTTTCCAACGAAAGAATCTACGACACTTTGCAAATCAAATATTTCGGAAAATTGTTTCAGCTGCGATATATCGATATCGGAGCTACGCTTGCGCACAGCGAACTGGTGGAAGCATGCGCACAAGATAATGGAATCAAAAAGTTTCGCGCGCATAATAGATTACCGCCTGATGCATAAATTACTTTTTACGGCGATTGCTTCTGTACTTTCAAACCCCTAGACTTTATAATTAGACCGGTGGGATAGGCCGGAAGGCAATGATCGAAATGAATGACCGAAATCATCAGTTCAAGAAATGCATTTCCAAATGCAAGCGGGCCTGAATTATGAATTAAATTTCAATTTTTATTTAAAGAATTCATGAATAACGACTTGAAACAAATGATAGGGCTAGTAATAATGAAAGAGTTTTGAAATCCAATCCTCCGTTATCCTTTGTATGTACTTTGCACATTCTTTTCGCATGCTTCCGCGTAGCATATCTCTTCCGGTTATCGGAGGCGTATAAACAGGGCCATAGAATTCAACGAAAACTTTTACAACAGCTAATTCTAAACCGATAGTAATTACAGCTATAGGCATAAATCTTTTACGTATTGCAGATGAGCATGTGTAAATATATAGCTAATCAGAATTGCAGTTTGCGAGTTTGTGCAGCATATTTTATATCTATAACTATATTTCAGCCTATTTGCTTAGAAATGGTTGTGATTTACAACTTGCCGCAACTCATCCCTCTATACCTTCTGCAGTTGTTCCGCAGCCTTTATTTTCTTAGTCTTCTACCTTGTATCCTACATATCGTTCCACAGCATTTTATGAAAGGAACAATCCTTGTGTAAAATCGAACTTAGTCACCAAACAGAAGCAATTGCTCGAAATCGAGTAAAAGAAAATTGCGAAATCGCAAGAGTTGGTCTATTTAATCTCGATCGATGCTTCTCAGAATGCATGAAAACCTTGTTTATGTAATTGATTGTGGTCGCATAGCTGTGACCTTTGTCCGTTGATCCATAGATCCCGAGCGACTGCCCGTCTCATCATTGACTCGTCCGACGATTGGATTTATCTCGTCCGATTCCGTTTTACACTGCGACGAAACGCAATTCGCAAATTTTAACAGAACCGATATTTCCATTCGTTCTCAAGTTAATTTTCTAGCTCAAGACAAATTGTAGAACCGATCGAATATTTCTCATGTCTGAACGGATAAAGATTAGTTTAAATTTCCTAGAACCTTTAATTCACTTCGAAGAAAAAAACGGATGTCGAACATGCTCCTTCCGCTTAATTATAATACAATTAGACGTACGTGATAGACTGACAGAAATAGAAATATATTTCTCGTACATTTGCGCGAAGATACGCGGTCTTCTTAGATGCTACGGAATGATCGTTTTCTCATTTACGTATCTTATCTGGTTGTAACCCGTGACCCGTAACCCTCGGCAAACACGAAAAACAAGAAGACCTTTGGTAGCCAACGTCCCTCCCCGCTTTAAAGAGTAACAACGTGGTTGATGCCCGTCGTCCATTCGGATAGTAAGCTCGGTCGGGACAGGAAGCACTTACTTTAACCGATCTATCGCCTCGCTAAGCAGAGCTTCCCATCGGTCTACCGCCGCGCGGCCTGTTTTACACCCTAAATCCTGTTCACGCTCGATCAGCAATCTCCGCGCGACGCGACGATTCGGAGTCCGCGCGTGCACAAATCTACAGTCTCTGACTGGACGTGTCCAACGCGATACATATTCGTTTCTCCAAGTTTCCGTTCAAGAATTTCGGCAACGAGAATCTGCTTAATCTCGCGCTTCGCGTTTAACACGGAGTTGAAAATAAGAAGAAACGAAGATGTGTTGCAGTGAATGTTTCCTACGGAAGTGATACGAGGAAGATAATTCTAGGAAGTCAGAGATCTAGAAACGTACGAAGGACACAGGACTGAGAAGAGTAATCTGATGTTTAGTTAAAGCGTAAGGAGACATTTAGTCGAGATGGTTTGGAAGCTGGATCAAAGAAGAAGCTGGATCGCTCTTTTCATAGCGATTTTCATCGCGATCGAAGCAGTGCAGGGTACCGTATTTTTCAATTTTTACTTTATTTATTACATATGGGTATTGAAAACAAACTGCATTTGTTTCTATAATCAACAGTGCATGAAATTTTTTATTGACCCGTTTATCCGTTCGACTTGTTATTCTACTTCTTTTCCGATAATTTAATGCAACACTTGCGATAAGAAGAACCATGCGTTTAAAACTCAGAGAATCTTTTTAAATAACTTTGCTAATCTACAAATAAACGTGATTATCGAAATTCACAGGAAGCATCAAGGATTCTACGGTTTGTGGCCGAGCAAAATGCAAAGGTAAAGGAACGCTAAATTGTAGTTCCGTTTTGAAGGTAATTAACAGCATTCTTCTCAATTGCAGTGCCAGCGAGCAGGAAATTCAAATATCAGGAGGACGTATCGTATCACTATAGATATTCGGTGGCGGTCAGCGCAAATCTCGGCAGGGACAATGCGAACGACCGTGCATCGTCAGGTCTTGCCGGAAACGAGTCAACGTTGCATCTGAACGCCGATGTAGTAATCCGTTTCAACAGCCCCTGCGAGGGTAGCTTGAAATTCGGAAACGTGAGCCTGAGTCATGATCCCCGAACGTACAATCCGGAATTTCCCGACCTTGCCGGTGCCGAATTCAAGAAGAATCTTGAACGTTTCGCGTTGAGATTCGCTTTCGACGATGGCCGGATAGACGAGCTCTGCCCGGATAAACGCGATCACGTCTGGGCTTTGAACCTGAAGAGAGGAGTTTTGTCAATGATGCAGAATACCATGCGAAGGTTCGACATCGACCATCGTGGGAATGAGTTAGACGTAAACGGTATCTGCGAAACGACGTACAGATTGCACGAAGCGAAACGTACCAGCTTGATCATGAACAAAACTAAGAATCTTTCGGATTGTATTCACGGATCGAAGCACTTCTCCGTGATCCGTTCGAACACTTACAGGAGTCCCCGTCGATCGGGTGCTTCTCGGCACCCACTGCTCGACTCCCGAATCGATTGCGAGCTGACCATCGATCGTAACGTCTACGAGAAGATCGTTTGCAATGAATTACATCGCGTGAAACCATTGTCGAATGGTCATACTGGCGCGCGGACCGAATCCTCGACTACCCTTCAATTAATCGGAGAATTTAAACACGATTATTACTCGTCGGACGACGATGAGAACGAAGATGCGACGGTCGCGCATCGCGGAAGGAGAACCAGTTTGCTGTACGATTATTCGAAAACACCAAGGACTGTCCACGGGGAGTTAAGAAGTTCCAGGGATCTCTTGAAAACGATGTGCAAACTAGGAGTAGTGACTGGGATTGACGAGATGCAGCAACGATTCTCAGAAATATTTACCGCGTTCATTCACTCGGCCCGACTCCTAGATTATCCATCGCTGTCGCAGTTATTCGTCAGAGCCAACGGTATATGTAAAGTCGGCAAGTGAGTAACGAGGCAATTTTTCAAAATCTGAAGAGCTACCAAGTAGTCGGGATTTCTCTTAAATTTTTGTTTCGTAGGAAATACATCGTCGACGCGTTGCCGTTCATCGGTAGCAACGCAGGCGTGAATCTAATGAAAGATTTGATAATAAAGCGATACGTCGATCAAGCGACAGTTAATAAATGGATGGTCGCGTTTGCTCTGATCCCACGGCCGAATTTGGACACGATTAGAATCCTTTCGCCTCTTTTAGAGTTTCACGATCAAATTCCTGAGGCTCAGTTTATTTTGAGTTACTCCGCTACGATTTACTCGTTTTGTTCGGTTCATGAAACGCGGTGCGCCAACGTTGACGAGGTGACGCGGTTCATCCGGTACCTTGAGGAAAAAGTTGAGAAGGGTTGCGCGCCTCGAATGCATTCTGTTTCCTCGATCAAAGAGGTATACTACTTATGCTCAATTTTCGTCATTACTATTTATTTGTATAATTATATAGCCCTTTGTTCAATGGGCATGCGCGTTATAAAATCTTTAATCCATGTCAATTAATCCTAACATTTGTCTCTCTTCAGACAATGGAAGCGTTAAAAGCGATCGGAAACGTGGGTTTGGAGACAGAGCGATTATCGAGATTACTAAACGAATGCACGGATGACATAGGTGGATTCCTGCCGGTGGAGATTCGCGTTGCGAGCATCGAGGCGCACCGTAGGATGCCGTCTTGCGAGCAAACGAGGGATCTCCACTTTTTGAACAGATATCGAAACTTCAGCTTGGATACGGAAATACGTATCGCGTCTTACTTGCAAGTGATGCGTTGCCCCGATTACAACGTCATTAAAACGATCAAGCACACGTTAAGATTGGAAGAGATTAATCAAGGTACACAGATCATGCTAAAACTTTTTACGAGTAACTTGTACGAATACAAGTTAGTGTGTTTGAAAATTTATAATGATATCCTTTTTTTCTTTTCTTATTGCCAAGTGCGTTAGAATTTCCATACTTGAAATTCTGTTCGCAGTTGGAACGTTCGTATGGAGTCATTTGACGAATCTCCACGACTCAGCTTCACCAACTAGAATCGAAATTCAAAGTCTGTTAACCGACCGCGATCTCGATGACAAATTCAACAGTGATAGAAGAAAGTTCTCGCGGAATTACGATGGCTCCTTCTTTTCGGAGGAATACAATTTCGGTGCCAATTATCAAGGAAATTTAATATTCTCTCCGAAGTCCTATATACCTAGATCCGCGACGTTCAATCTGACGTTCGATCTATTCGGTGAATCCGTGAACGTCTTCGAAGTAACGACGAGACTCGAAGGCCTCGAGTATTACGCGGAGAAGTTTTTCGGCCCGGAAGGACCGTACGGTAACGAAAAGGTGTCGAGCTTCTTCAAGCACTTACTTAGAAGTTTTAGATCCGCAGACCCGGAAGAGGAACAAGATTACTGGAAACGCGTGAAACGTCTGCCAAATGTAATCGATAACAACTTTGACGATCCCAAGATTAGTTTTAGTTACAAGGTAAATGATAAATATGAAAAATTCATCGTTCATTATTCAAGGAGATATGTAAACGTGTCGTTCGTTCGCAGATATTTGGAAACGATTTAAAGTACTCAATGCTGAACGGCGACCACGAAATCAGAGACGCTTTACTGCGTATAAACCCATGGGAAAAGTTGAAGCAAATTACATCTGGGAACGAAATACATTACGAAAATGCGGTAATGTTCCTGGACTCGACGTACGTGGTGCCGATGACATCGGGTATGCCGGTGCGATTAGATTTTGCTGGCTCCGCGGCGTGCAATTTCAAGATGTCAGGATTACTCGACGCTAAAGCGATCTCGAAAGGAGAGATCGAACTCGTCAGCAGTATCGCACCAAGGTAGAATTACGCAAATTCTCTTCAATCGCGCCATTATGATCGTTATTCGATCGCGTACGCACAATGCGCGTACAGTACCGTTCAAAAGTTTAGAAGCAATTATGTTTCGTAATTTATCTAAGCATGCGTCGATATTATCGCATTTTTTTCTTATTCTTGTACGAATAGTGCGAGCGTCGACGTAATTGGAAGTATGACCGTGGACGCTTTCTATAAAACTGCCGGAACTAAATTACGATCGAACGCGTACTCGTCCGGCGCGGTTCAAATTCACCTGGACGTAAAGGGCACACGATCGATTAGATTGAGCTTAGGTTTGCCCAACAAAAAGATGGAAGTATTTTCGATCGGCACGGACGTCCTTATCACGAAAGGCAACGGTGCCGAGATCGAGGAGAAACCACTCGACGTTCTAATCGCCGGACGATCCGAGCAATCGACTGCGATCCCTAAGAACGTAATTTCCAACACGAGCTGCACTTGGACTGCCCTCGACAGATTAATGGGACTAAAAATGTGCGTCGATTATCAGCTCTCGAATCGAACGAAGGACCCTAACGCGCCGTACTTCGTTTTGAGCGGACCGTCGCTTTTCAAAATTTCTATGCTTAAATCAGACCCCACTGCGCGGAACTACTTGTTCGAATACAAATGGGAAAAGAAAAAGGTAAGCATAGATATAGACGGACACATGAAAACTCTTATATAATGATCTACTCTTACATATACCTGTTCTATCTTACGAGATATAGTGTATCTATTGCTCTATTATACTTTTGCCGCTTTAAGTACGATTATATATTGTCCATTCTGCTAGATGAAACCTACTCGTCATAATTTTCTATTTTATACTCCTCAACTTTTCCCCCGTTGTAGGATGAAAATATGTTCAGAGTCGCGTTCGATACACCTGGATCGCAGGTGAACAGAGAATTAAGCGCGACAGTTTCCTTCGATGCTAAAACTCACAATGTGACCGTTCTACTACGTTCCGCTGGAAACTCTCTAGTGGCTGAAGGTACCTACAAGAGCACGGAGAACGAGACCTTCGTTGATGTAGGTTTCGACGTAAACGGTACCAAACATCTCGATGCAAGTTTGGGCTACACGATCAAGAGATTTAGCTACGGCTACGCGTTCAGCCCACAGATGCATCTAATCGTGAATAACGAAAGGATCGCCGCTCTTTCAGGTTTGCTTCCGAGAATTATTGCTTGCTGTATATTTTTTTGTAATAGTAAATTTATTTAATGGAAAATACCAAATTAACTTCTAAATACCTCGACTATTGAAAATTCGATAACTGCTTAAAGGTACCATTAAAAATGCGTGGAAGAACAACGTCTCGCAATGCGACATAGAGCTGACGTTCCGAACGAAAAAAGTTTGGAGCAAATTAGTGGGTTACATTATACGAAGGAACGTGAGCCTAGCCGGCGACTTTCAATTAGAGTATCAACTACAGAAGATGCCAAAGAAGGAAACACTGCGATTCGAAATGTCCACCTCGAACCGTTCGTCAAAAACGTTAACTCATAAGACGCTCGATTTGAAGTTACGTTCCACAGCGTACCCGCAATTAAACACAGTGATAACCGCGTGGTATCAACAAGCTCTCGGTCACCTCGAGTTGCACGCGGAAGTGAACTCGAGCCCGCATCTCATGGACGATCGTCACAAACTCACCGCCCGATTGATCATCTCCTATTCCAAGATGTACTTCCAAACTCAGGATACAAAGATCAGCGCGTTGTTCGCCGTGACGAAACCGATCCAAAACTTGGATATAAAAATCGGGATCAATCACTACTCCATGGGAGTAGAATCGAAAACAGGTTTACTAATAGGATATGCTCCAGGTAAAATTTGAAGGATCTTTTTCTCTAATCTCATGCGAAATCGCAAATTAATATTCATTACCTTTCATAGGCAAAGAGATCACGTTAACCGTGAATCTGATAATGCCTCGTGGATTGACCCTAGCTCTGGAGGGTCACGCGAATCTT
>SHCU01000135.1:138794-149241 GCA_004307685.1 Ceratina australensis | reverse complement strand
TAACTTCTAAATACCTCGACTATTGAAAATTCGATAACTGCTTAAAGGTACCATTAAAAATGCGTGGAAGAACAACGTCTCGCAATGCGACATAGAGCTGACGTTCCGAACGAAAAAAGTTTGGAGCAAATTAGTGGGTTACATTATACGAAGGAACGTGAGCCTAGCCGGCGACTTTCAATTAGAGTATCAACTACAGAAGATGCCAAAGAAGGAAACACTGCGATTCGAAATGTCCACCTCGAACCGTTCGTCAAAAACGTTAACTCATAAGACGCTCGATTTGAAGTTACGTTCCACAGCGTACCCGCAATTAAACACAGTGATAACCGCGTGGTATCAACAAGCTCTCGGTCACCTCGAGTTGCACGCGGAAGTGAACTCGAGCCCGCATCTCATGGACGATCGTCACAAACTCACCGCCCGATTGATCATCTCCTATTCCAAGATGTACTTCCAAACTCAGGATACAAAGATCAGCGCGTTGTTCGCCGTGACGAAACCGATCCAAAACTTGGATATAAAAATCGGGATCAATCACTACTCCATGGGAGTAGAATCGAAAACAGGTTTACTAATAGGATATGCTCCAGGTAAAATTTGAAGGATCTTTTTCTCTAATCTCATGCGAAATCGCAAATTAATATTCATTACCTTTCATAGGCAAAGAGATCACGTTAACCGTGAATCTGATAATGCCTCGTGGATTGACCCTAGCTCTGGAGGGTCACGCGAATCTTACAGTTCCAAACTTCAACTCAATGTTATTCGACGCACGAATTACGGAGAGATCGAAGCGAACGTACGATCTAGACTTAGCCGGGACGTGGTTCAGTGGGCATAACATGACAGCACGTGGTACTTACTCGGACAGATCCGTGGGCAGCGTAGTTAGTCACAGCTTGAAGCTAAACTTAAAATCGCCAAGTTTCGCAAACGATATTCTGCTCTCGTGCAAGCTGTACAGGGATTATAGCGATATCAGAGCGAGCGTGCACGTGGAACAACTGGATCGAGATAGCTACGCGTTCATCTTGAATCACTCGGTTACGTCTCCGACGACGTTCAATTCCTACGTCGAAGGGAGATACAAAAATAACGTTTACTCGTTAACAACGAACGTTGATACGAAACGAGAAATACGGGCAGAGATACATTTAGATAAATGGCGAGATGTTCACTTAGCATTGACCGGCGTTAACGAGGAAAATAATAAGGAATTCGGAGCTGAGATTAAATGGGATGCGAATCGTGATCCTGCATCGAAGGTCGCGATTTCATTCGCGTTTGAGAAGACTATACTTATCCCTGTACCTTCCGATCCCGAAAGGAACATCAGCGCGGTACTGAGGCTGACATATCCTGGCCGCTACGTGACTGCTGCCTGCCATGCGACTGCACGCGGTTATTACAACTACTCGGTGGATGCGACGATCGACTGGAATCCAGAACAGACGATGCGATTGTTGATCGCGACGCAGAACAATTTGCAGCCGTGGATCAAGTCGAGCAGTTTAGAGACTCGACTAATCACGCCGTTTGATAATTGGAAGGAAACAGCTCTAACTGCCAAGTAATTATTTATCTATATAATACTTAACTTATTTTTTAAGGAAATAAGAATTTTTGTATCCTTAAATCCGTAAATATTCGTACAGCACTCAAAATTGAATTAATTAGTTACGTTGACTTTGACGAATTAATTTTATACGTATCGCATTCTACGATTGCGCAGATACTTGCAAGAGCAGAGTAGGATCAAGGCGAGTGGTAGCGTCCAGTGGAAAGACTCGCAACACTTGATTGCGGAATTGGAAGGCAGCAAGGAAGAACGACAGGCAGACAAATTGAAGGAATGGAGGGTCAACTGTGGAATAAACAGCTCCATAAGATCCATCTCATCTACCACCGTAAATGTTACTCACAAAATGATCGATTCGCGGATCGCTGATACGCGCTTGCTGGTCCGGACCAACGAGAATGCCGAGAAAGTGATCGACGCTTGGAGCATTTGGTACCTAAACCACGGACCCAACAACGAGACTAATAACGTGTTCAATCTAACCGGTAATCTGCACCTCGAGTCTTCGGTTACCCGATACAGAAAAACTGATATGAAGTGCCAGCTACGAGTGCTGCCAGATTGGAAGTTCGTAGGCGCGACGAATTTAGAATTAGATAAGAAAACCTACTCCGGGGAACTGGTCGGTGATTTTCATCGTATAAAAGAGTCCTCGATGGAATTGAACCTTACCACCCCGTTAGAGAAATTCTCTTTCATCCGCGGAAGATTTGGCTTGTCCGAGCGTAACAAGCACATCGTCGCGAAAGTGGTCACACCTTCCAGTTCGCTCGGAATCGAAGCGATCTGCCAATTATTCACTCCTAATTATCAATTCCATATTCTGCTGTCCGTCGCTACGCCGCTGGAGATCCTTCAAAATTCTCTTTTAGTCGCGAAGTTAAACGATCGAGAAGCTGATTTTCGAGTTGGTTATAATCATATGCACGCAGGGTTTCAAGGTGTCTGGCATTACCGCAACATCACCGATTTCCATTATAGTTATCTGCTTTTCACACCGGTCGATGGTCTGAAAGAGGCCGGGGTTGTGGCCAAATTAATTACGACTCGCCGCAGCGAAGACGATCGTCTTAGCGTTGATACAGAATTCTCTGTCAGGCTCGGCGATGGTAAAACCAGCGGTAAAACCGGCGTTAACAGCGGCTTCGATGAAACGAAAATTGGCATTAAGGTCAAAGCTGGCCCGAAAAATCCGCCGATAGTTATATCGATCGAACCTCCGTCGTTACCATCGTCTACGAATCATTCGGACTCGGGAGGAGACCAAGAAAGCGGAGTTATCGAAGATTTCGAAGGTTTCGAAGATTATCAAGAGATACCGCTTCACTGGCACGGGGAAGTTGAAGTATATCTAGCAATCGTCGAACCCATCGCAGGAGAACTGGATATAGATAGTGAAGGAACGACCTCCAAGGTCGCTGCTAATCTGAGATACTTTCAAGGCACTGTATCATTAGACGATATTCTTTTCATGGAGGATTTCTTCAACATGAAGAATGAATTAACAATGACATTACCGTTCCAATTCGCCAATGAAATCTCCTGTCTAAACGCGTTCGTAGCAGACATGGAGAATTCTAACTATACCATGCAAGCGAATATAAACGTCGGGCGAAACGGAACTTTCTACGAGACGGGAGTACTCGTTAATTACATTTCCACTGAGAGCGAGCTGGATGACTCGCAGGTGACGCACGCTTTACGCGTGAATATAAAAACACCTCTTGAGTTTATTAAATTCTTAGAGACAAACACGACCATGGATATAGACGAAACGTTACGAAGAACCAGCATCGCGATTCGTGCGCCTAACAGCACGATCACGGCGCACGGATCCCTCGAGACAGAGGAAGCATTCGTAGATGCGTCGCTCGAGCTTGCTGTCGACACTCCTTTGATCAAACTTCCGGCGACTGTGATCAAATTTAAACGAGATCTGACCGAGGAGGACAAGTATTTGAAGATAAGCGGAGAGATGAAGGAGCCAGTCTCGAAGTCGATCTCGCTTCAATCCAGCTGGCGTGCAACAGAGGCACTAGATCGCGTAGTTGGTTTCGCCGTCTTCGAATCATGGATGGAATCTTTGAAAGCCTTCGAAGTACGGGGATCTTACTTGAACGCGATTCCGAGTAATTCGACGGCGAGTGTTCGCGTTTACGTGAAACAGTTGATCTACACGGATCATAGAGAGTACAAGTTCTTAGGTAATTACACTGATAATTTAATTGACGCAGAATTATATACACCTCATTCGACCGACGATCCGCATTTCACGTTCCACGGCAAAGCGAGAAAGCTCGAGACAGATGCTTCTTTGAACACGAAGTACGAATTAAAAGGTCAACTGTTGAATCACATATCCACGGAAACGCGTCCAGTTTCCGGAGAATTTGAGTTAACGCGAAATGGCTCATTACAAGGTCTGCAGATCACAGCGAAGCCGGCAGGCACGCAGGAATTACCTGAAACACCGGAAACAGCGATTGGCAGCACGTTCGTCTACGATAACATTGTCCTAACGTTGAAACGCGAGAAATATGGTTTGAACGTCGGCTTTCTAAGTCGCGAAATAAACGGGACGATCGATGCGAATTTCGTGAACTCGTTTAACTGGGACCTGAGGGCGCGTGCGAACATCGGCGAGACGGATCACGTGCGACTCACCACGTTTATGAACGTACAAGTTAACGGAAACACGACCTTGTATATCCATGCGGAAACACCGATTCCAGAGATTCGAAACGTGAGCCTGACCGGGAATATGTTAATGACGAACGACAGCGGCGATGTTCGAGCTAATGTTCGTTTCAACGAAGAGAACGATCGATTCCATTTCGCGACTGTTCAATGGAAATTGATTCATCTGATGGATATGTTCGGGAGAATACTGACTGGTTATCGAGAGGAAATCGTAGACGGGCAACGTAAGATCGTCGATTGTCAATTATTCTTTAGAAATCCACGTCGCGCGTTTCGGAACATCGACGCGGGATTCGACGTGAATGTGGATGAGAACGAGGTTGAAATACCGTGGAGATTCGCGGCGAACGCTACCATCGGTTTTCGAAATCATGAAAATATCGACGGGGTATTCGCGGTAACACTGCCACCACCGGATAAGGACGATCATCGTTTTCTTATCAGCTATCATTCAAATGCCAATGGGCCCGCTAAGGATGCCTCTTATGTGATCGGTTACAACGCTATTCGCGCTAACACCAATTACGCTTCCGACGGATCGGTTTGTATTACCGGCTTCTTTACAATTTATTCCTATTTTTTTTATATCACTTTACATGCTTATTCTCATGCGCATGCAGGTACATATGAGTCCAAGAGATATCAATGGACACGTTCGGGCCTCCTGGGGAATGCTACCGATTCAATCTATTAACAATCTGCTGAACGTGAGCTTCGATAGCAAAGAGATCGAGCTCAAGTACTCGCTGTACACGCCGAAATTTCAGCAACAAGAAACATTAGTATTTCTGTTCGATTACAATCGCATCGCTCCCAATTCCGAAGTGCGGGCGATAAACTCGCAGATTTACTATCCAGCGAGTACGAACCTTGCCACGGCGAACGTTCTATATGAGAGTCTGATAAACGTAAATGGAACCGTGAACGCTGTTCTACCCGTGGCGAACGTATCGCAACTGGGATGCCAGTTCATCGTATTGACAACTTTGTAAGTCGTAAAGATGATCTTAACAAGTCGATTCTGATGATACGCGCATATTTTAAAAGACGACCTTATTAGTTTCACTAATTTGATTTCTAATTATTTTATATTATATTCTACTTTCTTTCGTTAACTCTTGTCCTATATAGAAATTGCATGAATGCTTCACAGGCAACGAAATAAGAGATACGCAAAGGTATTCTGGCCGCGAGATAACGCAATCTTCGATTCGGACTACAGTTACAACAGCGAGAAACTAAACTCGGACTTGGTAGGATCTCTCCACGCGGAAGTTCCCTTGAACACTCGCCACGTCGGTCACCTGACCTACGGGTACAAGAAACGACCACAGACGACCACCGGATACTCGGAGTTAACGTACAACGGGCAAAAAGCTGTTCACGCTTTATACAACTCAAAAAGCGAGTCTAGGGCCGGTTTCGAAAGGGACCGCACAGAAATCACGATCGAAAACGCGTATAAACCGATCGGTATCCTCTACGTGAATCAATATGAATACAGCGCTGGGAACGAAGGAACGAATTACCCGACTGTTGAATATAAGCACGCGAACTTGTATCAATTAGATAATAGAACCGCGTTTGATGTGGCAGCTGAGTCGACGATCAAAACTTCGCACACAGGTCAAAACATTCACCTGAAGGCGATGCACTCGAATAGAACTGTACAATTTAAGACAGATTATCAAGTATTGCCCGGTGAATTCGATCAGACCAGCTGGCTCAGTTTGGCGGAAGACGCATGGATATCCTACCGTGTGAATATTTTAAACAAAACCACCGAACAGGTAGACAACCAGTTCCTCGTACTGAACGTGTCCTACCCTCGACGAAATTTCAGCCTCGATGGATCTTATTGGATCAGCAGCGATGAGCTGAAATCTGAAGTAAAACTCGATTGGGACCGAGAAACGGAAAGACCCAGGACCATAGGTGCACTTTTTAATTGGAACAACTTCTCATCATTTGCTGTTTCTGATCCCTCGGATCCCTTCCGATCAGACGGCGAGGATGATAAGGCTGTGCAACAACGCGTTGTGTTCGCTTTGAGGCATCCGAGATTCTCGAAACAAATCTACGTGAAAGGCGAGTTGCTGAACGCCGACCCCAGAGACTTAATCAACGTCCGTCTCGTCGCTGACTATTCCACCGATCCGGACAAGCTTTTCATGGTTTCCGGTTTGTTCAGAGACGAAAGCCAGCTACCGACGACTAGAAAGTACTTTTATCAAGTGACGGGCAAACATCCAAGCACGAGGTTCGATCTCGACGTACAAGGATTCGTGCGCAAACACGAGAATACTTTGTTCGAGGCGTATAACGCCGGCAATTATAAACGTAGCTTTCTGGACGGAGACACGGGCAAGCTGAACGCAATGCTTGATCTCGCTCGTAATCAGTTTCTTTTTCAACGGGAACATAACGAAGCGGTCAAATATTTAAACGTTCAATACTACTCGTACGATCACTGCTACGTTGTCAATGGTACTATCGTGAATACACCGAATTTGAACGCCACAGGCGCTTTTCTTCTTGATGTCAAGAATAAATTAACGCAGATGATGCTGAACTACACTCCAGGTACGCTGCGATCAATCCGTAGAAAACATCTGTCTTCATACATTTTTTGTCAAAAATAAAAATTTGTAAAAAAAATTTTAGTCAATAAGATGTTAGAAAATAGATGATAGAGAGATAGATGTTAGAAGTCATGTTTTACTTGACACTTGGAATAATTTCCTTTCAATTTTATGGTGAGGACTGATGTAAAAAGATAATAATCGATATTGCTTGCTACAATTTG
This sequence comes from Ceratina australensis, assembly GCA_004307685.1. Taxonomy (NCBI): domain Eukaryota; kingdom Metazoa; phylum Arthropoda; class Insecta; order Hymenoptera; family Apidae; genus Ceratina; species Ceratina australensis. The sequence goes on along the minus strand of SHCU01000135.1, from coordinate 142,153 downwards.
AATTAATGTATCGCCAGATGCGGTGCAAAGCTTACGAATGTACGGAAGAATTCCTGATGCGAGGAACGCTGTCTTCGATATTTGGAGGACTTACGAAGAAGATTTTACCATATCCGATGTTTCCTTCTATTTGAAACTGAACCATTCCCGACTGATTACTTCCACGCTACGTTGGAGGCCTGAGCTGAAAGCTGATATGAGGGTACAATTATTTATTCTAATGTTAAAATTTATTTATTCAATTATTCGGGAAATTAGCCCTTTCCATAATATTATCTATAATTAATAACTAAAACAAGAAGAACAACATTTTCTCAACACCTCCGATATACTAAAACAATTTCTTTCCCTCGTTGCAGGAACTCATAACGGATACAGCAATGGACTTGTACAACAGCATAAATAACGATGCGGACTACTGGAAGCAATACATAAAGGATGAAACGGTGAACGTGATCTCGGATGTTTGGGATAACGCTCGTACAGATAATGACCTTCAGGAATTCCTCGACGATTGCGAGTAAGCTTCTTTTTATCGATTAACTTTATTTTCTCCATGTGTACCATTACTTAAATTTTTTTCGTCTACGAAGCAACCTGAAGGAACTGCAAACGGACTTCGATGAGCTGAAGACCTTCTTAAACGACTCATATAACGCGAACGATTTTTATATCAAAGACATCGTCTCGTTCGGGATGTACGCGATCGACGAGCTTTCGCTCCGAAGTCACATAGAATCCCTGCCTAACATACTAAATGAGATATGGGAGATAATGGGCGAATCCGGCCAGGCGATCCGAAACTCGTTACTCTGGATCATCGAAACGATCAAGAGCGCTTTCAATAAGATCCCCGAGATCGTCGCCTCTATAATTAGGGGTGACACCATTTCACAGCTGGTAAACGTGATCGACCAACTACTCGAGAAGTACGATAAGTTCGTAAAAGACCTACACGTGTCGTTTATCAAATACATCGAGAGTCTCTGGGGAAAGATCTCCCAGTCGATCTCCCACCAGTGGAATCGATTTTTATTATTCATCGAACCGCTCTTCATTCGCTTCATTCATTACCTTGAGACTGTCGCCTGGAAAGCGAGCAAAGAAATACTGGATTTTTTATATGACCGCAGAAACGATCTAATCGCTTCCCCTTACTTCGATCGCTTCGCTAATTTCACTCAAGACATCGACAAGTTGTATAGGGACATCAAAGCCAACGATATTATAACAAATGTGAAAAAATATTCCGAATCAGTAATACGGTTACTGAAAGAGAGATACTTCGTGTTCGTGCCGTTTGGTAAGGAATTAAAGGATGTCGTCGATGAAATCATCACCGAACTAAGCGAATTACAAAAATTACCTTCTATACACTATGCGGTGGAGAAAATGCGACAGGTATACGACAGAGCGTACTACGTTTTCGAGTATCTTGAGATACAAGCGAGACTGGAATCCGCTCTACGATTGATCCATTCGAAATTGTTGGACGTAAGTCAGACGGCTCTGCAGGCTGAGAGCAAATACAGGGAAGCGAAAACGAAGTTCATTTTCGATCCTAATCAGGGTCTGATGTGCTTAGAGCAGAAGCTTCCGATGTCTTGGCACACGTTCAATCAGACTCCCGAGTTTCAAGAAATTCCAGAATTCAGGGCAATTTCTGATATAAAATCGTATTTTGTTTCGTCGTCGGATATCACCTTTTGGAGCATTTATCGATACAAACCGTACATGGAACCAGTGAACTGGTTACCACCTTTCAGAGGTATGTACGCTCAAGTTTTAATAGTCCGAATGTTTGGAAGCATTCGATACACTCGGGCTACGAAATTAATGTGAATAAGAAAAACTATAAAAAATATGATATAAGAAAAAAGAAATTTAATTTCAGCACAAGCAACGATAATGGGCTCGAAGCATTTTATCACTTTCGACGGACGACATATAGACTTCCGACGACTGGTGAGCACCAGTCCTTGTAGCACCTATTTATTAGCTCGCGACTTCGTGGGAAATACTTTCACTATCCTCCTTGAATATGAACACAACACAGGCGGACACAAGATCATCGTTTTGCTTAAGAAAGATGCCCTCGAACTCGACATCTTCAACAACGTTAGTATTACATCAATGATATACGAGCATTAATCAATTTGTCCTACTCATGATTTTTATTATACGTAAATTTGTATAACAGTAGCTACAATTTATCATAGGCAACATGATGCATTTTTATTTTTTTATTTCATTTTTAGAGTATCAAACTCGTCTCAAAGCAATCATCCAGGGAGTCAACACAAAATAATTTCGTGCTCCCAACAGAGCTCGAAAATGGGACAACATACGTATATCAAATGGATAGCATAGTGATCGTCGAGCGCGATCAGAATCAATTCCGTCTTGAGTGTAATTTCAAGTTTGATCTATGCACCCTGGAATTGTCTGGCTGGTACCATGGGAAAACTGCCGGTATCCTTGGAACGATGAATTACGAACCTATGGACGACACCACAGGATCGGACGGAATCATATCAAAAGACTTGAGAACATTTACAGAAAGTTGGTCATTGGATCGTTGTTCGGCAAATCATTCCGACTTAATATCTACCACTATGACAACGACGGAGAGTCCGATTTTGGAACCTTCAGAGGAATCATCTTCAATTATCGTCTCGGATTTCTGCAACGATCTATTCGTGAACAAGAGTTCTGAATTCGTCAGCTGTTTCGACATGATAGATCCTAATGAATATTGGAAAATGTGCGATGAAGCCGCGAGTAAATTCGAGGCTTGCACCGTAGCGTTGGCCTATATGCAAGCATGCACTTTCCGCGAGACATATCTTCGAATTCCGGACGTATGCAGTAATTGTAGTATGATAGACGGCAGCCGGGTGGCGGAAGGTCAGTTCACGAAATTAGAAGGCGATCAGGTGCCCTCTTCGACCGACATAGTATTCATCGTCGAAGGGAAAGAGTGTAATCGAGATATAAAGGAGAATAGAAGCATCGAACACCTCGTCAGTCAACTGAGCAAAGAATTGAAAGATCAAAAACTCGTGGACAACCGATGGTCTCTGGTTGTATTCGGAGCTGACGGAGTCTTTGATCACCCAAGAACGATCGTCTTTGATGGCCAAGTCTTTACAAAGAACATGGCACGATTTATCGACTATTTCGATCATGTACCCATCGGTGATGGGAACCGTGACATCTTCGCGGCTATCGCGTTTGCTTCGAAACTCGAGTTTAGAGCTGGCGTGTCTAAAACGTTTATCTTGATGCCTTGCTCGCATTGCGAGCCCGAAAATCAAACGGTAAGCAAGTGACTTGTATCCTGTCCTAGAATAACTCCT
>SHCU01000135.1:124665-135747 GCA_004307685.1 Ceratina australensis | reverse complement strand
ATATATGTATGTATAATATTATACAAATGTACCAAATGTACCGAACAAACCGTAAGATACGATTGTTTCGTGTTACATTTTCGACGTTGCAATTCGCGTCAATACGCTTCAGCTTGGCAAACAGATAGGTAAGTGATGGACAATGGTGGTCGTTCACTGAGTGTTCCGAGAACAATAAACCACTGTACGAATAATTAAAAAGAAAAACACGATTTCCAGTAATCAAGAAAAACAGGAAATCTCCATGTCTTAATTGTTACTGTTTTTATCGGACGAAGAATAAACCAACGATATAAAATCGGTAAGGTAACTGAGTTTGAACCTGTCGAACCACCATATTCTATACGCGTATGTTGACGATCATTTTATGAGCATCAAACATGCAGACGTACCTACGTCATCCTAGCACCGAATTGCTTCAGGCTCTGAACGACGGAATGTTCTTGGCCGCACGATTCAAAATTTACGGTATCGTTACCTAAACGTATTGGGAAATGGTCATCTGGTATCGTGAGCCTGGAGATGATTAGGAGCGTCCGCGAACGTGAACTTTAGTTTGTATGCCTCGGCAACTAGTATCCCTATTTCAGCGTCCGTCCAGTTTTGAGTAGGCAGGTTCTGGAGCATCAACATCAAACCCTGAACAGCAAATGGGTTTTATTAGGTAATTAAATCGATGTCACGTAGGCTGACTCGTTCCTGATATATATTTACTTGAAAGTCAGGCTGTAATAGAAGATGACGTCGCCAGCGAAGAAGAAACGCAGCGCATACGTAAAGCTGAAACGAGGCGAAACGGTCAGATTCTGCCAGATAAGTATCCCACAAACGAATCGTGCAATGAAGCGGAATTTCTCTCGTCAATAGATTGTTCATCCACCGGAAGGAAAACTGTAAATAATCTACTCCGTGTTGATGTAAATGTTGGTGCAAAGGCGCTGAAACGAACAGCACGTTACATGTATGCTCAAAAATAGATACGGTGTAATAAGTAAATCAAAATACGCAGAAGGAAACGAAGGAACGTTTCGAACGATTGATTTATGTACCATCGATTCTTTGTATAAGTTCTTTCAATTGATTTACTTTATGCTGGATGCCTAATTGAGCAAAAATATAATTGTCCTGAATACCGTCGAGAAACTTAGACAAGCACCAAAAACTATCCGCCTCTATTATACTCCGCTGTTCCTTTTCTAACGAGGCAACGTCGTAATTTTCTAAGTCTTGCCACGCAGATATAGGCACAGCCTCTTGCAAGAACACCAAAAAAAACGGTGTCACCAGATCGTTCATACCCTGAACAGATAATAAATATGCAATATGCATAAATATAACAATAAGGATAAAAAAAGAGAAGTTATTTGATAGCCATAAAGACACGAACGTACTTGAACGTATCCGGAAGCAGGATGCCGAATTGCCCAAATATAAAGTATTCTTTCAAAGATTAATTGAACGACTGTTTGCTGAAACAACGATATAAGCGGTGACATTCTTGGAATGTCAATGTGTATCTGACGATATGTATCCTGGAAACCTTCGTCTCTTTCAGTATCATAATATTGTTTCACTAAATTCCAGTAATCTAATCGTTTACGCTCTAACACGTGTTGCCTTCGCTCTATATTCGCTGGTAAATATTCCTGAATTGTGAGAAATAAAAACGGAAGAAAAATAATTACGGTAGTTCTAGTTAAATATTTCTTATTGAGTTCACATCAAGGTAAATGTTCAGCGTCCATGCGTCACAGTTTACCTTTGTTACTTACAGACAACAACCTCCATGTAACGGAACGTAGTCTCGCGGGTACACCCGACCACGATAGCTGCCTTAACTCATCCAAGTTTAATACAGAAGCTTCCAAAAGGGATTGGAATTTATCTACTTTGCTCTCGCCATCTACAAGTATGAACAAGAGTCGATGACGCTCTAGTTGCACACGAGTATAACAGTAACAAGAATTATTTTGTTATTTTTCGGCTTTCGTTCACCTTGCTCCTTGGAAGGTATAAAAAATTTTCTCGGCGCGTTCGTTTGTTTCATGGGCTGCGGCCTCCCTGGAAATTGCGCCAACTTCGTATGCTGCGGGGAAGCACCATATTTTCCAAACATCGTATCAGTTTCCTCCATGGAACTGCTACTATGTTGGCTATTATTCGTTTGCGCATGCATAGATAAATTAGCATTACGCAAATGTAACGGTTGAACGGCTAATCTTTGTAAAGCCTCTGCCCGTTTCTCTTCGGGTATTATTTCTTGAATGCATTGCGAAGATTTCACGTTTGTTCCATCCGTCGCTGAATCTAACCCGCTGCATGTTTTCCTTGATCTGTGACTATTAATAACGCTAATAGCAGCTGAATGGCTAACTCGTTTCGATATTTTTACATCTGACACAGTGCAAAACTCGTCGTCACCAGAATCCCAAGCATCGTCGACGCTTTCTTGAAAATCTTGGAAAGATGTACATCCTCCGCTACTGCCACCAGACACAGTTCCAGCACCGATAGATGCTACCGCACTGGTTGAACTTAACGTTCCGCCTATCCTACCCAGTTTACCATCCTGCTTTGGACTTGGTCTGTCAATGTCCATATCCAATGTGAAATAAAAACAATTATTATTTATTTTAATTAAAGTGAAAAATTTATTATCTTCTCCTAATAATTCTCAATTACACACCTGCCTGGCACAGCACGGCTATTCTTTTTCCAAAACGACTGACAGGCTTGATAAGGCTGATTCTGGTGGCTTTGGTTCTCCATAGTTAATATCAACTTTACGTTAACTAGCACTGACTATCTTTTCAAGATAGTTGAAAAGACGATAACAGTTCCTCATTCTAAAAAGGAACTAAAATCCTAAAACAAAATTTGTTAACAATACTCCTGTATTGATAACAAAACACTCTATGACACCTAATTTCTGTTTCTATTTGACACAGAATAAATGCAACTGTAAACAAACTTGATCACTCTATACTCGATAATTTATCTATACAAAACTAAGAAGAAGTCTAATGCAAAACTATCTAATGTATTTTATGCGTAATAACTAATGTTATGAGAAATAGGAAATACGAACAAGACAACAAATGTATATCCTTGTTGTCAATATAATACAAACAAATGACATTGAAGGTTCTATGCTAATCTCATGTCGACTAACAACATAGTGTAAAAATAAAAGTATTGCATTAAAAAACTGTATCGTTTATTGCAAATAACGGTTACGCTGGAATTCACAGCTTGCGTTGGTAATACAGTGAGAATCAAAAGCAATAAAAAGTGATAATGCCTCGGTAGTAGAAAATCTATGTAAGAAAGTGATATAAAAGATGTGGAGTTAGTGGAGTACATAACATACGCATGTATGTACATACCATTGATACATATAATAGAACATTCTGCCATGTATTCAGCCAACCATTTGCCGTTAGACCAGTGATAGCATGAGCCTGGCATGAGCCCGTTCTAACTTATTCCAACCCGAGCCGATTTTTGACTGTCATAAGCTACCGCCTCTAACGATGAAAGTCCAAACCGTATACATATTTCGTGGAGCGAACTATATAGTGCATGCACGCGCCTGCTTCTCGCTTGCGCTCGCACACGCACATACAGTTCCTCTGCTACCTCCTGCCAGAGAGAGAGGAAATAATAAGAATGCTGTGACCGTATGCACCGTCCTTCAGGTCCATGGATCACATTCAACATACAGAGATGTGTATGTGTAGAGACAATTTCTCGAGACAGAAGTGCGAGGCAAGATTTTGCTGATTGTAATCGATAAAAATAAAAGCTGAGTCTGGTCTGAGACCTGAGATCTAACTCTGATCTAAGGAGAACGATCTGTTTAAATAAATCGAGTATCTTCGGAATAGCTACATGTTTGGTGTCGAAGGTTATAACTACAATTACAGACACCAGGCATTATGAAGGATTTATTCAACGGAACAATAACGGACGTTGAATACGTAGAAACACGGATACTCTCAGTGAAAAGAAATACTATCGTGAACGTTACCGATGAAAAAAATTTAATCCGCAGTACCGTTACCTCTGATATCCTATTAACATGTTTGCCAGATTGTTACTATCGCGCGATAGAAAACACGTGGGCATTTTAACAGTTGTATGTAAATAGAGAAAGTAATAATGAAATATACGTTGCATCCCCCGTGTTTTTGATACCTGAGTTTTTTGATTCTTCAATTAACATTTCTTCCCTGACACTCTGCTCCCTGTTATCTATGATACCAAACAGAGTGTACAAGTGTATGAGTGGATCACATGTTCTTTAAATATCATTAATAACAGGGTAAAGATATACATGTGTGTATATCCTGAAATTAAAGATCAGATTAGATCTATCAGATTATTAAGATGAGAAAAGAGAAGCTTTCAGCAATACCATGGGATAAGTGTTTCAATCAAACCTGTAAGTTCTTACTAGTAAATCTATATTCTGTCATATTGCATGAGATAACGCTTTTATAACCATTTTTCAGATATTCAAATTCTTTTATGGAAATTGTTATAATGTTTATTTATAATAATAAGCCAAGCTCCCTGTCACTTGGTAACAAAGTGACATGCCCTTTAATACGTGTATGCATGGAAACTAAATTCATGTAAAATGTCAGTTCCCTCCTGTTCAAAGAGTAAGAGAATGGATACTGTAAATAGTAAAGGAGAGACTGTGTATGAAAAATGGGAACGTTTCCACAATTGGGTACACTGTATATGCATTGTTACTTTTGATCTTGAATTAGGTCAAGCTATTGAGGTATCGTGTCAGCTTCTTAACAGAAACTTATGGGCAGCAAAAGAAAGAAATATTCATTGTTCCACAGGCTATATATCCATCTCATATCAAGTTATCTGAACAAGAAAGATCTAACATCTGTTATCTTGCTTTTCCTGATTCTAACTCTGGTTGTATGGGAGATACGCAATATCATGTCAGAATAAGACAGAATGGAACGATGGTTCAACAGACTAAAGCTTTAAAAGAATACGACAGAAGATCAGCTCCATTTTTGCAATGCGATAAGGATTATTACTGGGGCTACGTGTACTTCCGACAGGTGAAAGATAAATCTCTTCCAAGAGGATATTTCCAAAAGGTTCGATCTCATATGTAACTGAGGAATAAATACGTAACTATGAAATTTAATCAGCAATAATCATTTTTTTTGTTCTTAGAGTATTGTTATAATTACAAAACTGCCATTCGTGAATCTCTTTGGTGAACTGAGTGCTCTGATAGCACCAGAATTTTTTGAAATGGGTAACGCATTGATGGAGGCTGTTATCAGAGAGATCGACCAGTGGCCTCCTCCAGTACCTGGCCAAGTAATACATTTACCACTTATAGGCGTTTTATTTCAGGTAAATAACAATAGCACTCTATTGTCTTGTATTGCATCTTATTATGTTTACTCTTTACGCTTGCAGACATATATACCAAATCAAAACTATAAAGCAACTGTACCTACAATTGCTGCCATGGATCACGCGCCAAATTTTCATGCGACACGAAGATTAATTTTAACATCTGTTTACGAAGGAGGTATGTTCCGAAGTCTAGCTAGCGTTGTAAGTTACGTGCATTTATTATGGGAACTAGTATTACTTAGCGAACCAATTGTTGTTATGGCTGGTTCACCCACCTGTTGCGCCGAAATGGTTCAAGCACTCATCGCGTGAGTATTTCATTGTGAATAATTTCAAACGAGAAGTAAATATGAGAAATACAGACAGTTCTGTCGATTTTAGAATGATAGCACCATTGAAGTATTGCGCCGACCATCGACCTTACTTTACGATCCACGATTCAGAATTTAAAGAATATACCACGGATGCTCCGTCGCCTCCTGCTGTAATATTAGGAGTAACTAATCCGTTTTTCGCCAAGACTTTGCAACATTGGCCTCATATCATAAGGACAAGCAATGGGAGTAACAATGGTAAGTTACTTTGAACGCGTACAGAAGAATAAGAGTAGTGTAGCATGTTTCTCATATTTCAGAAAATCAAAAGTATAAAATCAAGAAATCGGAAAATCTCAAAGTATTGGATTCGAAACCAGGGGTTTACACGCAGTATAAACCTTTCCTTCAGAAGGATAAAACTATATTGAAAAAGTTGTTTAAAGGTATACAGACAAAGAGGCCAGGGGCAGTACAAACGGCCCTTTTAAAACGTCATTTAATAGAATTGACAGAGAGCTTTATGATACCTCTTGAGAGATATATCGCGAGCTTGATGCCACTGCAGAAGGACATATCACCCTTTAAAGTACCTATCTCGTATTTTACGTTTAAACGAAATGATATCTCATTGTACACGCGTATAATTTTACTTTAGGCTACACCTATACCTGAATTATTCAATCCTGACGATTTCCTAGCTACATTAAGTAGCTCTGGGCCGCAATTGACAACCGGCATAAAAGGAGATTGGGTCGGATTGTATCGACGATTCTTTCGTTCGCCTAACTTTTCCGGTTGGTTCCACACCAGGTACATGGAACTGTCGCAAAAGTTGGAAGCTATACAACTCGAGGCGCTATCGCAAGCGGTATGTTTTAAATAAATTTTCAACGGTTCTGCTTATTAAAAAAATCGCTATCGTTGCAGGATTTAAAGACATGGGTACAAGGTAGACAGGAGGTAGAATTGGTAGACATGATTCTCAGAATTCGGCAGAAATTAGAAAAGACTTATATCGAGGAGGTACCCATAGGCAACTCGATAAGGGAAAAACTTCAAGAAAGAATAAACGACATCACGCATACGTTGCCAGATGACTTGAAAGGCATTCTTAATCATGAATCCTGACATTATAATTACTGTATCAAGACTTGTTAACTGATATTTTCACTTACGAACAATCGAGAATCGTAATAAGATTGAAAATATATTTCGAGAAATTGCTCTCTTTGTTACGAACAACAGTGAAGAAAATTGTAGGGGAATAATTGCGACGATGTACTTCACAACAAAATAACTCATTTTTTACTTTGATTTTCGCATTCGGATACCCAACAGCTGGGCACTACAGGATCACAGATCCTTCTTACATGAGACGCGATACGAAGAGTCAATAATGGTGCACGAACCGTTTAATAGGTGCAAAAGTCTTGCGGGCTCACGTTAGTATTCCTATATTGATAGAACATTAGACGCGTTTACCGCGGTAAGAATTATTTTTCCGTAATCGTTTACGTCGTTTTCTAATATTTTATAACTCATGCATATGTTATACGTATAGTCGAATTTCTTCTTATCATTGTTCGTTTAACTAACATTTAACATTTTTGGAGTCTTTTTTTTAACGTCCAAGAGGAATATTTTTATCCCAAACATTATAATAGATTCTATTTATATGTAAATGTAACAGGAAAAAGAGAACGCTAACTGCTACATTGTACATATGCGTTGGACTCGAAGTCTGTATATACTGGCATAAATGAATGTAATAAAGATCTATTTTAATAATATTCTCATTGTCTTTTAATAATTACATATCTTACAATTAGTCGTTGATGCTGATACCACAAGACGCAAGGTGGAAGCGCGCGATTAATAAACCGGAAATCGTATTCTCCTTTTTTCTGTTTGTTAGAACTAGAATTTGATTTTGATTGGCTACGTAACGAATGCGACAATATCTTTTCTCCTCGTCTACTAAAAGTTCTACGCCAATCATTTTAAAACGGTACCCCTACTCTTCGATCAACCGTTGGGCCACACGAGCTGAAACACGTTTAACTGAACAGCCGAAAGCCGAACTCTGTTCGCGTCTTCATGTTTGTGCGTGCGAAGCTAACCGTTGACTGTGAATTTTGAGCTTCGTCTAGATACTCTGTTCCAAGATCGAATAAAAATAATAAGTTGTTTGTCAGTTTTTACGAATCATCATCAGAGATTTAAAAGGTACAATTTCAAGATTTATTTATTTATTTATTTTACCGGTCTTCTTAATCCGAATAATGGCCAAGTATCAGGAAGGCATACATACAGCTTGTAGTACACAACGAATTACAAAATTACACTTTGCACAGAATCTTTACAAATTTTGTACGCTTTCGCCGGTGGACACTTGATATGCCTACGGTACTGTGCAGTTTTGCACCGCTCAAGATGTCTGTTTCGTCTTTTCCAGCACGCGCGCTTTTTCGCATCTCACTTTGATACGTTATGACTGTTGAATACATGTAATCGTCTGTTTACGCAGATAAAATTTGAATTGCTCTTTGTGTCATCCAAAGTTTCAGCGAAGTTGGACCGGTTTTCATCTTTCTGTTACAACTTGTCAATCTTTTCGATTATTATCAATAGGAATCAAAATAAATGTTGTCTATTCGAGAAAAACATGTGTAACGCCTATGTGCACAAAAGCTGGTTTTCGTTTCTTTTAGTTTTCATACAGGCTCTAATCGAATATCGTGTATATGGAACTGAGCGCAAAATGACCTTTTATGAAAAAACAAGAATTTTCGTGAAATGTAAACATCGAATTATGCTACAGAGGTCGGGTAAACGGAAGGTTGGCTGAATTCAAACGTAACGGATTTTCAAGCTCGACCTTCCTGAGAAAATATGTAAATACTATTAAAGCAATTAAAAGAAACTCGTAATATGTTATGTTGCAGATGGACAATACTTTAGATTCAATCAGACCATCTACGTGCTCGGAAAATCCACAAGATGAAATGTCATACTTATTTGGAAGAGATCCGAGTATATTAGCTTATGGCCAAAGGCCTTGTATCTCAAAAGAAACCAAAAAGAATTTACTTTCCGTCTATGAAGATGAGGAAAGTGAATATTCACAAGAAACTTCCTCCTCGATTCAACAAGAGACCGTTAAAGTATATTTGAGAATGAAACCATTTCCAAAGAAATTGAAATTGAAACAAGAAGAACTGGATGCATATGTGATTTGTGATTCAACCACATTATTGACTAGACTGCCGACCTTAGATAGTAATACAAGCTGCGTAAAGAAGTCCAACCATTCTAATACTATATGCCGAAAGTTTATCTTTACACAAACTTTCGGACCACAGACGACACAGCTAGAATTGTTCGAACAAGCCGTGAAACCAAAGGTATTAGACTTTTTGAGTGGGCAGAACTGTACAATAATGACTTATGGAACGACAAATTCAGGCAAATCTTACACGTTGCAAGGCACTACCACATCATCTGGAATTATACCGAGATGTTTAGAATTTGTATTTAAAAATACTACAGCAAAACCTAGCCCTTCTTATAAACCTATCAACCACTGCGATGTTATTGCACTAGATCCCTTAGAACGTGCCCAAGAATTAGAGATGAAAAATAAATTGTTAACATTTGCATCAGTGGATAAATGTCACCACATAAGTGCTTATAAAGAGATGCAACAGTTGTTGGAAAACGAAGCATCCTTCAGGCCTAGTGAATGTGTTGACGCACATTATTCTGTCTGGGTTTCATTTGCAGAAATTTATAATGAAGTCGTATATGATCTTTTATCCAATGAATGTCAAAAAAAAAGAGCACCCCTTAAACTGTCAGCAGATAATCATGGGAGAACATTCATCAAAGGTTTAAAGACTGTTTGCGTGAATTCTGGCTCGGAGGCCTACCAGATTTTAATGGCTGGTCAATATAATTTAAAAGTGGCTGCAACTGCATTGAACGCAAGGAGTTCGAGGTCGCACTGTATTTTTAGTATAAAATTGTTGAAATATTATGGTGAGAATGATATTGACTCTGTAGAAGTTAGCACGTTTGCATTTTGTGATTTGGCAGGGTCAGAACGGTTGAAAAAGACATTGAATATCGGGGATCGACTGAAAGAGGCGCAAAACATTAATTCAAGTTTATTAGTATTGGGAAGGTGTCTGAAAATGATTCACGAAGGACAATTGTCGAAACAAAAATTAGAACATATTGGTCCGTTCAGAGAATCAAAGTTGACAAGGCTGTTTCAAAAGGCCTTGTCTGGCAAAGAGTCAATTGCTTTGATAGTAAATATTAATCCCCTCCCAAACTTATATGTGGAAACGCAGAATGTCCTTAACTTCTCTGCTATTGCAAAGAACATTATTATAGAAAAAACGAAACCACACAGGAAGAAGAGATCAACGTTCTCGCAAATAGTTACTCAGAGCATAAAAACAGTAACTGATTGGGATGTCACTGAGTTAGAACATGAAGAGAAAGACATAACTGATTGCATTTATACCGAGAATTATGAGGAGCTACTCAGTGAAAATGAGAGGTTGAGAAAAGAAGTTGCCTCTTTGAAGAGTTCTGCATTAATGCGCGATCTCGAAATACGACAGGAGATGACTGATTCTTACACGGCTCTTTTGGCTACGCTTGAGACCCAATTCAAAGAACGAATGAAGACTGTGGAAGAACAACAAGAGGATATGCATCAGTTAACTATAAAACAAGTCGAAGATTTTTATAAAGAGAAATTACAACAAGTCAGTTTTAACCGTAAAAGAAGATGTTCATCTATTTCTGCGGATGGAAATAGTTCCTTGCAGAACATTCAAGAAATGGAGATAGAGAACTCAAAATTGAAGTCTCGAATGGCAATCTTGAAAGACAGAATGAATGAACTTAGAGAATCAAATCAAAATCTTATGATTGAAAGAAATAAAGTTATTTTTGAACTTAGTTTGACGAAAGAAGAATTGAAAACTATTAAAGCCCTTTTAAATGCAGCTCAACAAGACATATGTTCCAATGATGAGACAAAGAACTATGTAGAAGGATTAAAAACTCAATTGTTCGAAAAGCAGGAGCAAGTTAAAAAATTGAAAATGTTCTTGGATGAGGCCAAAGCTGATTACATTAGTATCACTACAGATATAGCTGAAAAGGAATACATAATTAAGAAGCAAGAAGAAGAGCTATTGGAACAACAGGATAATATAAATTGTTTAGAGGAAGAGGTTGATGATCTTAATGAGTATCTAACAGAAAAAACTAAAATTGCTGATCAGCTGGAAGAGAAACTAGAAACTCAGTCTCAGCAGTTAACAGATGCAGAAAATAAATTGCA
>SHCU01000135.1:77644-88397 GCA_004307685.1 Ceratina australensis | reverse complement strand
CTAATAAGGAACGCGGGTGAACGGGTAGAACAGGAAAAAGGTTGAAAGCGAGCAACGGTCGCGCCGGTACAAAGCGATATTAATCCAGGGAAGGTGGTAGGTTTTTCCTCAGTTTTTCAGGTATTAAGAATAATCCGACGATTACGATACCGGGATCGAGATAAACTCCGGGCTACGGAATATTAATCCGCGTTGTATCTTCGCGAAACGGGGCCGCCTTGAGCGATGCACCGAGCCAGCCCTACGAAGGTCAAGGCTCGTTATCGATTAGTCCCCTTGCGGTCTGCCGCACGCTTGCCCGCGGCTCCGCGACCGACGGGACGCCGTCCACCGTCTTTCACCACTTGAAAATATCCGCGTGTATTACGTGAACGACCCGAGAAACCTAGCAAAATTGATTTACGGCCCCCGATTGCCGCCGCTAACCGTCCTCCTGCCTTCCACGGACGACTGCTATACACAAGAGGCAAATTCAATATCCTCGTTATGCCGACAAGCTGCGCGCTATTAGATTGGCCCGGCATCTATGCGCCGGCTGCCACGGCCGATCCTTTGAACCACTCGATACCTTTGCCCCGTGATACACCGCCGGTTTCGTGAAAATATTCCGAACGAATTTTCGAGTCGAACGACTTAGCGGCACCGGTTTCATATGAAAGGATTTTCTTATCGGGCAGCGGAGAACGGAAGCATCGGGAATAACGAGGAAACTTTCTCTCTCTCCTCGATTTTTTGCACATGCTAAAGGGAACGGAAGCGGGTGCATTGAATCGTGTCCGATAAAGTTCGTTACCCGAAAGGCAGAAATGTATCGTTTAGCATCGATTCGCGATGGTACCGAAAATATTAGCCTAGGTATTACTAAGTTTTCAGTGTGTACATAATAATCTGGATGTTTCAGTTTCTCTTCCATTGCCCCTCGCGTCGTTATACATAATATTCATATTTAGATTTGAATCTATACTGGCTTCACGATTAACACTAGATTGCCAAGGAAGTCATTTTAACTGCTCTTTAGTTTCAGTCAGGAAAAGAATTATGTACGTAATGATACAACTTCTTAGAAATCTGTTAATATTTACTAATAACCTGTTTTATAACTGTAAACAGGGTAAGAAAATGCTAAAAATTACTTTCAAATAAATTTCTTTACACGTTAGTTATTCTTTCACAGTGAAGTCATCTTGACTGCTTTTTGGCAATATAGGTACATACTAAGATTCAGTCTTTCTAGTGTTAATGAAAAACTTGTAGCTATTAAAAAGAGGAATCGAGTGGGTGCCGCTGTGTGTACGTGAAAACCGCGGTTCTAATCAGAGAAAAATTTCGAGCAAGAAAAAAGCAACGGTGCTCGATTAACGTTCGCTCGACAACAATCATCCGTGAGCGGGCGTTCTCATAACACAGCGTTACGAGTATGCATCCATTAATGTATCTCTTTGATCTCCACGTGGAAATCCTGTATCGGCTCGCCGCTGTATCGAAACCTACGTTGCTCCGCGGAATTTTAACACTGTCGATGACCGGACAGTTAACCACAAGAGAGAGCAGGAAAATTGACATCGCGAAACTAGGGAATCCAGCCGAAAGTACTCTGAACCCTGGGAACGTATAAGATTTCCCACGCGAGGGTTACGAATTAACAGATCGAACACCTGATTCCCGTATTTGCTTCGCTCGTTCAACTGCGTGAAGCTTATCGGCAGCACAGGTTAAACAGGTGCAACAACCTATTCTCGATTAAGCTACAGGCAAATTGACCTTCGCATTCCCACGTTTTATCATAGCAGCTGGTACGGCGCGTCCGACAAAAAGCCCCGCTAGAGAGTAAGGGAAATGTAGAGAGAAACGGCGCAGCGGTGAGGGTGCTAACGAAAATCGATAACACGCTCTGCACGAATGGCAAGCTTTTACGCGTTTCCCGATAAATTCGAGATGATAATGACAGAGGCCGAGGGGAAGGTGAACTCTCGAAACGGTTTTCCGCGATGCGTCAGTTTCGATAACCTTCGACTGCCGTACGGTTGAAATTTGGTATACGCAATATGAAATCCGCGGGAACAGCCCTCGGCAGGATTAAGAGATCGTATGATAGACAGGGCGAGTGGTCCAGAAGTGGTTTAATAGCAAAACAGAGAGTATGAATTGAACCCAGGTGGAATCCGAATTTCGGGAGAATTCTGGCGTGTGCGTAGAGCTCTGAGCGACAGACCGGAGAAAGTTCAAGGCTCAAGGCATCGATTCTCTCCTAGCTGGTGAGTCGCGGAAATGTGGCAGAGAGCGAGAGAGAAACAGAGATGGAGAGAGAGAGAGAGAGAGAGACGAGAGCGGGATAGAAATAGAGATTGTGCAGGCAAACAAATTGGGATGGAGAGGCGGCGGGAACGCGGAGAGGAAATCGAGAGACGGTGCAAAAAATGAGGAATATCTCTGTCGCCGATACTTTCGGGCGATCGTCGACGTAGGCGTTACTGCCATTCCCCTCCCCTCCCCTCCGGAAAGTCACAAAACGGAAAGAAGAAGCTCGAACGGTGTGAGTTGGACCTTGCTCGTGTAGTTGGGTCTCGAATGAAGAGGGTGGCGTTTGGATCAATACCAACTGCCCCTATTCTTTGCTCGTGTATGCACAAGCTGTAGTTTCGTCGCGGAACGCACCAACACGAGCGCGGTTACACGAACTCATGTTCGTGCGCGCTCGCCAACGAACCGACTCTCTCTCTCTCTCTCTCTCTTTGTACTCGTACATGACGCAGGATATATGCACGTGACATCTATAGAAAGTTTGATAAGGTTGGCTTCGCAGTCGTAACTCGTGACTCGCGACGAGGCGAGGCTTCGTGCGCCGATACGGTAACGGTCTTCTCCGCGGGTACGCGCCTGATCATGCACGGGGCTATACTACTCGCCGGACTGAACGCCCTCCGCGTTGCTTCCACTTGTTGGATGACATTATCGTCGCGTGATCCGTTCGTAGTTTAGCGAGAAGCGTTTCAAACCGTTTGTGGAAATTACGATTTTACAGGAGGGGGACACGCACGCGATGGATTGGATCAGAGCCCGGTCGATATTGGAAGTTTGGTTTTAATTAACGTCGGCCGAGCCGAACCACGGGCACGGTACGCGTTCCGCCGTTGTTACCCATGGACTTCACGCGACTGATTTCCCTAACAGATCTAGGTTTTCAATTTGTTTCACGCCTGTCGCCGGCCTGCCTCCGTCGGATCACGCAATTTCTTGATACCTTTCGGCGTGTCGCGCGGCCAATTAACCGTAATTGAACGTATTAAAATATGTACACTTTTACCCTTTTCCCTATCGATTTTCGTTTTAAACCTGAACGACACGCGATTGCTCGCGATACGGCAAACGATATTTCCTGATGGAATTACAAGGATTTATCAACGCCCGCGGCTATCGAATAATTCATGGAGAATTTAATATCGCTTCCGCGAGCCGGAAGATATCCGCGTGATCCGACACCGTGAAAAGTATTGCCTTGTATTAATCGACCGTTTTCACCCTTTCCGATGCAAGATAGCTACTGCTGTTTGATAGATTTTACCAGGTCAATGGTCATACATCATCTGGGAAACACCGGGTGTACGTAGAAGTTGCGCGATAATATGATGGCCGCGTATATCGCTCGACGTTATTAGGGATGACATTTGTCAGCCACTCGAACGTCGAGCCTCTTCAATATATATTATACCGACCCACGAACTGACCCATCGGCCGCGTCCTGTGCGCGTAAATTCGCAGGGAATCAAGTAGACCGACAGTTTTTCACGCCTGGCTATTTCTGTCCGCGAGTTGTTCAACATCCGAGCTCGATTGAACGCGTGATGATCCCGAGTTTTTCGGTGAATGGAGAAATTTTTCTCGCGTGCCAAGCGTTCGACATACCGTAACTTCATTATACGCTCCGCGGATCATCGCGTCCGCCCGTCGACGGTACGAACGTTGCGGCTCTAATTTCGAATTCACCCCTCGTCTCGATTCGATAAGCAATCAACGTTTCGGGCTAATTTCTAATTGATCCGAATTATAAAAGTAAACTATCGTCGAATTTGAATATCCGATATTACACGTTTTAATTAATAACACGCTGCCACGTGGCGCGAGGAGGGGTTGATAAACTCCACCCTAAATTCGAGAATGAAACTCATGGAACCGTTTCGCTATATAATCCACCCTCTTCGTTCGCAACCACCCGAGCTTCGAAACAACTTCAAACTGTCTGACGCGCATTAGGCGCGCAATCCGCGGGGTGTTCGGATTCTCTTGAGAAATTGCACGTCACATGCATGTAGTACGTGGTAGCACGGCGCACGCGACTCTCGCGGCGAACATTGCTCGTCGTCGCGTCGCGAAAAATCCCACGATTTCAGAAATCGCATTCGAACATAGCCGGGGGAGTTGCAGCGATGATAGCATCAAATTGGATCTGTCGCATTCGTTAATCCTCAACTCCGTCGATTTCTTATGACAGCGATAAATAAAATTCATGTTTCTTATACATAAATAAAATTACTGGACCCGTCTAACGTGGCATCGATCTCCCTCCAAATAAAAACGTGCGATGGAAACTAGAGTTTCCGGGCGGTATGAATCGTCGGCTGATCGAGCACGAATCGCGTAAATTTCTCGCAGTACTCGATAGCCTAGCACGTTTCGTTCATTGTACGCGCTATCCTGATCTTCGAGGCCTAAATTGTCGTGGCGCGATATATCAACCTGCCTCAGGGCGAAATTGACATTTTCGAAAAGTTATATAAAGCAGGAAATGAGGAAGTCATAGTCATAATTATCACCAATTACTACTTTATAATTTCCTAAATAGCGTTTTACGAAATGCTCTCAGCGTAATTCCACGGTAAATATCGTCTGGTTATGAAAATCAATTTCACGCATTTTATTTGCGAATACGCGAGCTTTCTACTTTAATCAGGAACATCGAAAATTATAAATAGAAATTGGCCGTGACGCGCCATATTACTAATCGAAAATTAATATAAAGTTGACAGAAATTGAAATCGTGTATACCTTGAAAGCGTTACTGAATTAACGGTACTTTTCATTCATCAATCAAATTTTCTACGCGACCGGAAAAAAAACAAGACTAATTTTATCGGAAAAATACATGAATCCTGTGTATGCTTCGTTCCTATGTATACTTTTTTCATTCGTATAATTTCGTTATAAAAACGGGGAGCAAAAACCATATCCGAATACGCATAGTTCTTTTGAGGAATTAATTCATAGATTCCGATATGAATCGAAGCGATTCAAAGAATTTCACCGAGGCTTTCATACGCTCATGGTACGTGTATATACGAGAATGGCTCGAGAGGCAGAAATCCCGATGGAAAGTCTCGTGCAATGGACCGGGCTCAAGGAGTCGCTTACAGAAGTGTTCAACGACGTCCATCGAGTGTATATCCTGTATTCAATTACATCTCTTGATATTTTTTAACGATTTACAGCAGTTCACGCGAAAAAAAGAAAGAAACAAAGCGGGAATCCTGTTCCGTATTGGTTTTTCCTTAATTATCTTAATGGATTGTTTATCTTCCGATATCACGTTCCATCCTCGGCAATTAAACCCTGCCAGCCCCGCCTTATTTTCATTTATCTGGCCTATTGATTTGTTTCCCTCACGCACTCGTAATTAGCCGTACCCGCGTTAAAGTCGACATTACCGTGATCGTTATTGATGTTACTACTACATTTACGAACGAGGAATTAATTAACAAACAAGCTACTCGACTTGCTCGTTTCAACCGGTATCACGTTATAAGCAAATTTATTTTAAACTGACCGTCGAGTCACTGGTCGGTTAAGTATTCAAGTGAGCCTCGAAATATTTCTTCGTTTCGATTGGTTTTTTAATTCGTTGCAAATTATTCATCTAATCCGTTGGAAATTATTCCCCTTCTGGTATAACGTTTATTCAACGGGCGTAACGTCTCTTCCAATTATTTCAGCGGATCGCTGTTTATTCAGTTAATATGAAATAATAGCACAGCGAGCAAAATGAGTGCGCGCGAACAGTTTTTTACCACGGCAATACGGTAAACTCAATTATCGGAGAAATGTAACCGTTCAAAACCGGAGGTAAACTCCGGGCCAGGGCAACGATATGTACATTACGGTATATACATTACATAAAAATGGGAATCCAACGTTTGCTCGATACGCCGAGGAAATAAATGTGAGAACTGTTACTCACGTTCTCCTCGATGGTCTTCTTGACTTTGGCACCGGCTTCAACCACGGTCTTTCCAGCCTTATTTACGGCGCTGTACAGAAATCCGCCCAAGCTCTTAGCACCTGCCAGCGCCTTCGTCGAAACTGCAAGTATGAAAGAAAAACAATGAGTATCGGGTAATAAATTATCCGGTTTGCTGAAATTTAATAAGGATCACTGCGAAGTAATGCGAGAAGAATTATCCTCGCATATTAATTTCTGATTCAATCCGCGGCTTTACGAGCTCTACCGAAGACTCCATGAAATTCCCGCGCACTGGTTTCCAGCAAGAAATTTTATGTGTACAATGCGAACTTCGAAACACCATGTGATTTTATTAAATTAACCGTTACAGTTAGTAGTTCGCAGAATCATCAGTTTTCTCTCCAAACTCGGCACACACGTAAATCTGCGATAAAAAAACGTATCTATAAAATATCGAATATCGTCGAGGTCGTTTGACCGCGCCACCGTTTGCCTCGCCTTGTCGCTCGTCTATATATACACGTCTATACATATGTATATGTTGCATGCTGCGAGCAACATTTGTAAGTACATGCATTGTGACGGACGGTCGGCAGTTACTGATTAACGCACGCCGCTTGACAGATCGAATTCCCGAGATCAAGCCTGTCTTCGCGTCTGGCCAAACGACGCATAGCCGTAAACCTGTTCATTACGCATTCTATCATTTCGCCAAAATGACAAACAGCTCTAAGCGACATTAATTATGCAACGCGGGAGGTGTAACAGAAGAGGTTCAGTGATTTATACGCGGGATAATTTCACGGGATAATTCAAGTTAGCCAAAGTTGAATAAAGATCCCATCAGTTTCCTCGCACCTTTTCCAACAGCTTCGAGGCGAAATTTCGTCCCCCCGGCTCGGGTGTCTGGCGCCTGGCATCCAAGCTGCCATCTGACAGAATAGGTTACGGTACGCAAGATCATATTAGCCTGATCCCCGTGTCGCCTCAACTTCAAAACGGATTGGCTCTTTTTTAATAAATTCTCTCCGCGGGTAAAATCCTCGCAGGGGGGATATTTCCCACGTTATTCGACCCGGGCGCCCTATATCCCCGACGGAGACACTTATGATCGTGAACGGCGGTTTGAACTTGACGATGAAAAAAATGAATCACGAGTCTCGGCGTACGAGCGTAGGACGCGGCTAAACTAGCCGTTCGGAGTGACTCGGTTCCCGACGTAAACCGAGGCCAATTTAATCAAGCAAATTGAGCCACTTCGATTCCTCGCGCGGCTTCTCCTCGCTCTTTCACCTCGTTTATCTCTTCGATGTTTTGTTCCCTGCTCCGATGTTTACTTTCCTCGCGATTAAACGTGGCTCGAACGCAGGAAATTCGGGCGCTCCGAGTGTCGCCTGATCGAACTCACGGCCGAACGGAGTTTAAAAAGAATAGACGCCGCTGGCACGGTACCAACGATCGTCGAACAGGTGCCAAATGTCGTACGAGCCTCGCATCGCGGATGACTCTCCTCCGTTAATTTGTTGTCCCTTGGAAGATTTATCGTCGCCGCGTATTACCGAGGGAAGTAATGAGAGATGTTACGCGACTGTAACCCAGCGTTACTTCATCGTCGATTAATCGATAGAATGCACCAGCTGGGTCTGCAGCTCGTTGAAATTTTCCTCCGGAACGAGCTTGAGATGGATTCACGGGCGGAGCCGATACGCTAACACCCTTCGGCGGGTCGGCCTCTCTTATCGGCGACGCTTACACTCGTACATTCTTCCCCAGCTTGACACTTGCGCGCTATTTTTCATCGGTTAGCTACCGATAATAGAGCCTCGGCACCGAATCTACGCGGCGTGTAACGGGTCTCCAGTTTGATTTCGGAACGATGAGGCGAGTTTTCCCAACGGCGACGCAGGAATTGAGGGAAAAATGCTGGGAACGTGACGCGCAATTCTTCGCGAGATGCCAGACTGAGCTCCACGGTTACTGGCAAGCGCGCAGACCGTAGGAGAGGGAACGATGACGGCGGCGACACTCTACTCGCATAATCGGTTCACGGTAACTTCGAGTCGCGGTGATCGTGATAAAACGTACGAGCCGTTTATTTGTTTAAGTAAATCCACTTTGCTACTTTTAGGCTGGAAACGACCCGTGGAACTACCTATGGGAATGGAAATTACATTACGGAGAAAACCGCGCGACACCGATGGGAGAAAGGTTCTAACGATGCGAAGGATAGCAGCTGAAATTTTCAGCAAGCCTGCAAATCGTTTTTCAACTCTATTCCAATAAATAACATTTTATAATACGCATCAAATTCTAAAGAAAAATGGACAATAGTATTATGAATACAAAATGAATGAGTGGAAGATTAAGTTAGTCAAAGCGTATCGTGCAGCAGTTAAGGAAAGTTAATGGAAAGAATCATGCACGCAGAGCAAAGAATTTCACATCTTCTTTTCGACGTGATCTTTTCAAAGTCGAACCCACTCTAAACTTTCTTTTAACGAGCTTTTTTTATCCGAAAGAAATTGCATGTCACAAAACACACAAAATAATACACCCGAGACAGAGATACCGTGGTCGGGAAGAAGGAGTAATATTGTCGAGTACGGTAAGCCAACGTGTTTACGCGTAGACGGCTGAACGTTATATAATTCTACTCTGAACGCGAGAGTTAGTCGTTGCATGTCTATTCTCTGTTGTAATTAAAAATCATCTGAAGTCAGACGATAGAACTCTACTATGTTTGACTCAGGGTATACTTCTTTTACTCCTTGCGTTAGATTCATTTTGTTTAATTATCCTGAAATGAGCATGCTTTCGCAGAAGAACTTCCTATTGAGTAAAATATCCTATCTTCTTCTGAGGAAAGTGATACGAAATTACTGTGATGCTCCTACACAGTTTATGTTCAATTATACTTTCTTTGAATAGCTGTTTAATTACTATACCCTATCCAAGATTTCTTATCCGAAGGAATAAAGGAGAAATTAGACGACGTGCCAACTGGCATTTAATCAAACATCGACCTTGCGCCTTTAGTTAACCTCGTACCAATTTCACCAGGAAATCAAAAAGTAGGTAGTGGACAAGAAAAAAAAGACAGCTTAGCCGGGGTTAAGAAGAAGACAAAAAAATTCTGTTAGCAAAACCGCTTGAATCGCACTTTTCCCTGGAGCACGTACTCCTGTTATCGCGGGTACGTGCAACTCTTTAAAAATACTCAGTAGGCTGGCCAGCTATTCCGTAGGGATTGCATAGGCGTTCGATCCCGAGGATATCCTACGCTCCTGACGAAACGAATGCAGAGGTAAATAACGTTACCGCCCGTTCCTTCGACTTGATGAGATAACAATCCCACGCAGGCTAAATCCCATTGAAACGGATTTGACGTTTAACCCCGTCATCTCGAACTCGGTTTTCCTATTGCCGGTGATCGCCCTCGATTTATTGCGACCCGGGGAAATCATCGACTCGGTGCTCCGGTCTTCGCCCGGGAAATCTTCAGCGGGCACTCTCGTGGAAACCGAGTATACCCGTAATTTGATCAAGTGTTTGTTGTTCTCGAACGGAGTAGAGACCGAACTCCTTTGCCACGTTACGCCGTACGTTTAGACGAAAGAGTCATTCAGATGGAAACGCGATACAAGAATCTCGCTATTCTCGAATTTCAATCATCTATCAGAGGGACACCAGGGTCTCATGATCCTGGGTGTCGTCGAACTCTGACCCCGTCTTCCGGAACGTCGATCAAAGAAGCCCTTTCTATTTGTACCCAGAGAGGAGACATGGTCTTATTTTTGTAAAAGCCGAGTTAACGACAAAATTCTTGCCATTCCTCTTCGTCGGACGGGTTCGATGATCTACCATAAAATTTCCCTACTGCGTCTCACCCCTTGGAGCTTTCACCGTAGGTTGTTGCTCGTCCGACACCATGGCGAGGGGCCCTCGTTGGCGGCTGGGTTTGAACAGCGTCGAAACATCCGTGGAAAAGTGCAAAGCTAGACTTACCGGCGTTCGTGATTAATTCTAGTGGCGACTGCTCGAACGGAGCTCGTTAGCATCTTCGATCTGACCGCAGTAATCCCTTCTAGTCTCTCTCCGACGAGAGATCAAGTGTAAAAAAGTAGCGAATAAGCGTAGCTAATTTTCGGGTTAAAGAAGAGAAGAAGGCCGTCGGCTGTCAATCCTCGAATGACAAAAGAAAAGTTTTAGAAAATCAAATGTCAAAGTGCGGAAGGTCGAGATTACACCAAGCGGACGTTGATTAAAACCTGGTAACTGCTTTCTTTTTCTTCGGTTGGCTCGGCGGAATAATTACTGCGTGCAATTAACCAGGCTCCATGAACATGGCAAGATTTAACGATTGTTTGTCAGAATCCAACACAATTTCCCAGAGCCAAGATTAATATCTCCCCTTGGATCAACTTTACAGATTTTATAGAGTCCGGTCAAAAAGTGAATCTAAGAACCTGCAAATTTTTGCTTCTAACCAGAGAAATATCGCAGACATATGAAACGTAATAT
>SHCU01000135.1:61865-77325 GCA_004307685.1 Ceratina australensis | reverse complement strand
GTACGGTTATATTCTGTTGGCATCCCGATTCACCCAGATTTTCGCCATTGAAAACACATCCGTCGGGTGCAACCTTGACCCAGCGCGAGCTACGAGCCGAAAAATTTGTGAAAGCTCAGGGAGAGGCTACCGCACGATTTCCACCCAGAAATTCGTCAACGCAGATAATTTTACGCGGTTTCAATACGCTCCCGGGCGCTCGGCACGCATGCCACCAGTGTGAGCCGTCAGCTCCTCTCCTTAACGCGTGTGGGATTTGAATTTCATCGGTGGAAATTCCACTCGTTTTCCAGTCCGTGTTCATACATATGTATACATATATCCGCTTTTACGTTTCTCTCTCGCGTCGCTCTGACCGCAGCCTTGACCACCCGCGTTACCCGGCGAAGAATCGAAAGGGATGCTATTCCAACTGGGCTCCGGGGTGTTCGTAACGTGATTTCGAAGAAGTAAAACAACGGGGAATAGACAAGAGCTTAGGGAAAAACGAAACAGTCGTTCCGTCTTGCACATCCGTGGGATTCGCGCTGATTTCCGCGAGAAGAGCCGCTTGGGCGGTCGTATTGATCGACGAAAATGGGGTCCAACCCTCGACGCGAAGAACGACGTCTACTTGCTGACTGGAACTGGTTACGCTTCGGGAAATTTCGCGGGGAGCAGTTCGCGACTATCTCAGGGATCCGCCGAGCCATCGAGGCTCACCCACGCAGTTATTGCGATTTACGTCTGCACAAGGTATATTCGGTCATCGTAGGATGCAATCTTTGCTTCGACCCGAAGGCACGTTCATCCCGGCTGTTCATCAAAGATCGACGACGTATTTCGGTGACCCAAGATCCGTTAGTCCGCTACAAGCTACTTCGAGTTCTTGGCTGATTAATCATTGTCCAATATTATAATCCAATACAAAGAACGTGCACTCTCCTTGAAACTCTTTTCACGGCTACTTTTTTCTTCCGTCTCCTTTATCCACTTTTTGCAAGGCAGAGAAACTTTTCTGCGAACAACTCCTCAATTGTACCCGAGGACGCGTCTAATTTTCTTCGCTGGGAATGAGCACGGGATGCCACCACCCCGTCCAGGGAGTTTGAACCGGGCAACGGTATTATGCAACGGTTGTTTCGGTTTCGACCAAGTTCCTTCCAAAGCTAATAACGTTAGGGAGATTGCTTCCAGTCTATCGCGTCCGGCGAATAGGAACAACGTGTCCCTATCGAACGACCGTAGGATCTATCTCTAGATCGAGGCAGAGGCTTCTATAAACTCTTCGACCTTCTTACTCGATGATTAAATACGCCCTACTAATGTTCAAAAGTCTACCCTTTCGTACCTCTTTTGACGGGTTTACTCGACCTGTGAAACGGAGCGAGGGAAAAACTCTTCCGTTTTGTCTTCCGTTTCCACCGTTGGAATCTGTTCGTTCACTCTCGGGAGTACTATGACTACAAAGGAGACACGGGAGCCAACCGCAAGGAAACGATCTCTACGAGAGGTTAACATTATATATCTCACGTTGTTCGAATATGTCACGGGGAAAAGTGCACTGATACATTTGGGAAACTAATAAAAGCTACCATAAATGCCTGGTATGTGGGCATAAAACGGTCTGAAATGATACATCGATCACTTTCGAATGTGACTGATACGATATTTCACTGTAACTTTTGATGAACACATAAAAGTGTTTGAGATCGAGTTTTGTAATACAGATTTGTACGACTGCTACGAAATAGAAGTTCATATTTTATAACCTATGTAATAAAAGAGAAATTAAATCCGCTACGAAGTTGATAAATACACTCCTTGAGTTGTATTACGTAAAATCGATTTTACGGTATCAAAGACGAAAGTTGCGTTCAATCGAGCCTCGTAGTTGAGGAAGACGATTCGGAGGGTACGCGACAAAGGGCGTATAGTTATGCAGCAAATTTCGTCCTCTTCCATCGATACGAGAAACGGGATTGCTTGGAAAGGTTTGAGGGATAAAAGAATCGTTACGTAGATATCTCAGGGAAAATGTCTATACGCGTTTCTCCCTAACTTCGTTATCAAACAAAGCAAATAATCCCGCGACAAAGGCAGCTGCACGTTACAGAATTTCGTAACTGAATATTTGGCAAACCGAGAGGGGAAATCGTTGACGAGCGGAACGCGTGTCAATCAATTCGACCGTGTCAACGGCCAGTTCGATGCCCGACACGATGCCAGATTAAAGTTCCGGCGAGGTATACATACTATATGTTAGGTACAAGGAATGACGTTGACCGAGCAACAATAGCTTCTAAATATTTCAATTCAGTAACAAGCGCGAAATACGTCATCCAGATTTTCATCAACGACTAACAATTTTTACCTCGAACGTATCGTGCAAAACGAGTAATTATAATGACCCGTGACGTTCCTTCGCGTGACGCTTTGACCAATATTTTAATTCAAATTCCCTGTTGTTTACTCGCAGCAGAGTAATATTGAGAGAAAATTTTTTCGCAAGGATAACATGAGAGCACTCCAAACACCGAAGTTAAAAACAAACGCGCACGTTTGCTACTCCGAAACGTTTCAATTTAAATGCGAGCAATGCTCGCTACGAACAAATTATTAAATTACAAAAACCTGGTAGCGTTTTCAATTGGATCGTCTCGCGAGGAATCACATGGAATGTAAGGTTTACAAATTAAAGAGCAATTCTGCGTTATCTTATGTCACTCTGTGTCGATGGAATGAATTACGTGAATCGAGTGATTCATACGTACAGTTGCATATTGATACAACGCCTCTTTTTTTACATTTCCACACCCATTCAATTCTGTTCACTTGAGCGTAACGTGAAAACATGTTTTTCATGCGCATGTACAGTTGAACACGGATACAAAAATAAACGTAGATAGGTATTCCGCGCGTAAGAAATATTATTGATGAGATCTGTGCAAAAGATATTTGCTATCCCGAGGGGGAAATCGCGTTCCCATATAGGGAGACGAATAAGATTCGGTCTAAAAAAATACAAGCTCGAAGAGATAGTTCCGTCGCAACATAAAATATTGCTCGAGTCGCAAGAAAAAATGAGGAAGAATGGTGAGAGGAGAGAAATAAAAGAGAGAGGAAAAAGAGTGTGAGAAACTCACCGCCGCCGAATGCCTGTCCGTCCTTATCCTCGGATGGAGAACCTTCTAAACTCGCGGGACCACTATCCGCGCCGCCGGTAGCACTGTAAATAAAACGAAAGGAGCACACGAATAAAGAATAAACTATAAACTAACTCGCTTTTGCCGTGCATTATACTTATAGAACTTACGTTCTTCGGAAGGTTCAACGCAATGAAACGCAAGTGAATATACAGAAGAAGGAATATTAATTATCTATGTGCGTTAAGTGTCACGCGATGAGATAATGAATATGATTTATGAGAAGAGAATTTAAGCTACTTTTAATTTCAGTAATTAACGCTTACCTTGTATATCGGGCATTAACCAAATCGATTCGAAAGCGTATTATAAAAACTTTTCATTGTCTTTGACTGTTCGGTAAGTTCATGTATACAGACAAGTGAGAGTCGAGGTTTAAATGTTCAAGTTTTACTTAAACTTTTCTGAACTCAACTAAAGACACTTTTTTTATGGAGTTTATGAAAAGTTCTTACCTACTGGCGTCGTCGTCTTTCGTTGGTTCCTCGGCGGGCGGAGCCTCGGTATTTTGCAATACCTGAGCATCGTTCGGAGCACCGGGCTGCGCTTCACCTTCGCCACCCTGTCCGCGGCTTAGACCCGGGATACCGGTAAACCAGCCCGTCATTTGGGACTTTACGCCAACCAGCATATCCAGCTTGCTTCCGCCCTTAGTCGGGCTGGAACAGAAACGCACAACACATTTTTCAATTTATTGTGTCACGATTACTTGAACTGGAAAATTTTGAATAAATATTTAGCGAAACAGTTTTACCAACATCCTGTACATCACTTGATAAATATCAGCTACTAAAAACAGAAGACGCAACTGATTGCAGCTATAACTCGTTTGAAACCGCAGCTTTTGTAACTGATTTATCGAGGTGATAATCATCGCCAATTAAAAAGGTACTCAAGTAAAGAACGTGAAAAATTTCATCGAGAGCTCCTAATTCCTTGGTCTAGAATAAGGTTGGACAATAAATTATTCCCGTCCATGTATCATCTTTCATCCTAACGAATGTTTTATCAAGAACAATGACACTGCTGCACTTTACCATTTGCAGAGGGATTCCTCTCGATCGTTATTAGTTAAACAGTTTATTAAGCATGCAAATCATTAATAGCATCCCTCAACGCTCTCTGTTCACCGGCAACGTGCATACGAGCTGTGCTCTTTAATAACCGGTATTAGATTCGCACCGAACAGATGCAATTATTTTGAATTACCTGCTTGCTGTGTTCCCATGCGATTACGCTTTCCATGTAACGACGTTTATCAGTAACGCACGACACAATACAATAACTCGCGATGAGATGTAACAATAAATATCGAATTACGAATTCCCCTTAGTGCCATTAACGAAACGGAGGGGGGGATCAAGAGCGAATGTAGAACGGAGCAAAAACAAGGAAGCAGAAACTCTTATTATACGAAATTTAATAGTTTCGTGGGAGGGCGACCGCGGTATCGATTGCGACCTATATAAAAGATTACGAACCACCATCTCCCTCGGTTTCATAGAAACGTTTCTGTTTCTTTTTACACGGATGGATCTCGATTTCTCCATCGTTTCGTCGTTCAATCAGGTATGCGCGTGCAGTGTTATCGAACGATTTTTAAAAGAACATTGCTTCCAGTCCGAACAGAAAAAATTTATTCCGATTCATCCACGCTGAAATGTTTATGCGAGATATAACGGAATTAAAATACGCACCGTCATTTACCGAGGAACGGACGGGGATTCGTTGCGATGAAAGCGACCACTTTTCCGACTGCCTTTTTCTTCGTTTCACCTTCTCGTGGCGCAAGAATTAAAGAGCAGCACGATAACGTGTGTGCCTCGAAAAGCGGCGAGTATACCCCTACACTTTCCCCAACGTTGTCACAAGAAAAATATGTACCACTTCGATACGGGGAAAATGAATTACTGGATGAAACTGTATGCCGATGTTAAAAAAACCGGAGCTCGAAGCTCGATTCTGACGACACACAAAGGGTACTATTAGCCGATGAAAAACAGAAATTGAGTTTTCTTCGCTCAGGGAAAAAGATCTCTATTGCGAAAGACAAGAATACGCTTCTGTGCACGTCAATATTTGACGATGAATAAAAATACAATGGCTGCAATTACGTAATGAAGCACGATAAGAAAGTTATAATTATAATTAATTCGTTCCGGGCATTTTCACATGAATGAGGTTAAAAATACTTCGGTTGAAACTGTAAGGAAGCGAGGCGAGCATGATGTAACATTCAGACATTTGAATATGTATCTGATATCGATCCACAAAGTAAAGAAGAAAAAGAGAGACAATCGAGAGAAACATTCGAGTGATAATGCCCTGTTCCAAAGACATATATTACTCGCAACATTGAGTGGGCATTGTTGTTCGTTAATAAACCTCGCAAATTGAGATAAGACTATCTATAACTGCGGCAGTTATCGACAACTGCGAAGTACCGCAGGGAAAGTTCAAGCACGAATGCATTTCGGGCATAACCTAATTTCAATTCACAGGAATTACACCGTCGTGTAACTGTATGCATTTTATGTAAGCGTAGAGACGAACGGTATCGATCTGATCTCAAAAATGCATCCGAGATCAAATCCGAAAGTTTCAACGCGTCGCATAGGTGCGCAGAAACACTGTGTGTACCTACTACATTTTCAAATTCAATTGCAAACCCAATACGACTCGCACGAGTTCTATGTAGGTTTATAAAAGGAAAACCAGCATCGGTCGAGTACAATTGCGCATTTTTTATCGCTGGCAGAGCGACGTTGTGTTGCCAGTGATAAATAACTTCCTTTCCGAAACGACGGAATCCGCTGACTTACGACTTACGTCGAATCACTTCGCTATATATACGTCCGACAGCGGAATTGTAGGTTAATGCTCACCTATTTTTATTTGCATCTTCGCCTTCAGCGACGGGAATCTTTTCGTTAGCCGGCATATCCGGGCCGGGTTCCTCTCCCTTCTTGCCCATCCATGTCGACATCTGATTCGTTAACCCGGTGAACATCTTCGATGATCAATGCGACAATCGGTTCACGCTGGTCTATGTGCGTAAGTGTATCAATCTTCCTTCTCCTGCCTATCTTCTACGCTAGCACAAACGTCACTGAAACCCTTGCGGGACCGAATGACCGTAGAGACTTGTCCTCTTCGATGGTCGCGCAACCACGAACTGCGCGGATTTTACGTACGATGGCGATGACCACTGATCCATACGGGTAACCTGGCGCACTCTGTTCTGCGCATCGTACTATAGCTCGGAATAATTGGCAGCACTCGACTAACTGCTCTGAGCATGAGTGAGTTTTTGTTATCCACGGAGCAGGGAAACAGGGGAAATAATAAATCAAATTAACAAACCAGCAGCTGTTAATTTCGTCGATTACGATCACGTCTGTCTAAGCTGAGATCTCGTGCGAGGAAGACGTGGATCGTTTAAGCTTGGTTTAAGGTTTAAACATTGAGCAAACAGTTGACATTCGGAAACAAATTACGATCACATCAGGTTTGCAACTGTGGCAAATAATACTAGGGCGCTCTATATAATTCTCCATATGTGCATACATACTCGGCAGGTGGCGCCGCCACTAACCTTGAGCGGGAGCGCATGGAAACAACGTCTAAATCGATTGAAATGTGCGCGAATTACGATGAACGAAAGCTGGCAGTTTGATGCAAAATTCCGCTCAAATGATATTACATGGAAATGGATTCCAAGAAGTTGTCGAACAGTGGCGTCTTCTTTTTTTATAAAAATATATTCTATTAATTATACAATGCAATTACAACATTATCGAACATGGTATATGATTTGTACATTTCCTACTTCTTTGAGGACTTCGGTATCAGTGTTGCGAATCGTTACGTTGCACATTATTAAATGGAGGTAGATTTTACGCTATGTCTAATATGTTACTACGAACAGTTGCGTTGGTTTATAATATGTATATATGCCCTTAAATATTGTACTGCATTTTGGAATCATGATTTATGCGTATATTTTGGTAGTGAAAAGTTGTAGATTTAAAGTTCATGAATCACTATTGGTACAAGGATACGAGCAGCACCTTATGTTCGATATCACAGCCTAATACGAACATTTTGTAGCGTTTTTAAAAACGAAGTTGTCCATGTTACGATTTCATTCCTTTTCATACTTTAATCCCCCATTCCTTGATATCAACATAATTGTAGATTTCCCATTTTACTCAGGTCTAATCGTTTCATTAATTGTACTACTAGAGTTTTGATGCTCGGTATACATTCGATCATGAGTTGCTTACGAATTCGCGTTCCTTTTTTTAGACTTACACTCGTTTAGACTCGCGTAATGCAATTCAGTAAAGCATTCTCGATGTTCAAAATGTATACATTTAGTATTTATATACCTAGGAATGTGTATTATTTATATAGTCGCTATTTCGTCGCCGCTGCTGCCTGTACGGCAGCTTGTTCGCGTTGATACCTGAAAAATACAGCACCTTAATATGTTTCCATGTGAACGTGCATATAATTCAAAGATAATTAGACTTACATTATTCCTCGGCTAACTTGGTACAAAGATGTTATCGCGACGAAGAGATTTACACTAAATAGACTCCAGTTTTTCGGAGTAATCGCTAAGGAGTATCTGGTCCAGATTACACCTGTGATACCCAAAGCGGACGATTGGCTAATGGAGATCTGACTCGCTGGCCTCTGCAGATCACCGAGGCCAGCTATCACAAGACCCTGTAATTTGCAAAAGTTCGATTTTACGTGACGACGCCTGTACGCTAACAGCGAGGTACACGTAAAGAGGGTGGGGAGAAAGGGATTACGAGAATGAGGATCATTCCGGTGCAAAGGACAGTGAAAGGGTCAACAATGCGGGTCGCATTCTGACGGTACATTTTAAAAGGTTGACCTATATTCCAGCTAGAGCGGCCGCGATTCGAGAAATGCGCGCGCGTTACTTCGATCCAAATAATTACTAATCCGTGAAATTTTACGACACGACAAGTTTCAACGCGTGTTTTGATGTCTAGCCTTCCAACGGTTCGCTGCTGCTACGGGTTATCGATTATCTAGTAGTGAAATGCTTCTCGTGAATTATCAATCGAACGCGCTATGAAGATATTTTGTATAAGATGTTTATCTTTCGTAACAATCGTCGCGCGTAAGCCTCGACGTCGCATTTGGATTGAGTCCACGAGAATACAACGTCTTCATGGTTAAGGAATATTTTTGTAACGTTTACCGCAGCCAGAAATATAACGCGTCGAGTTGCATTATTATAAACCGGCACGTGACGTCTAGATATTATTGGGAACATGTACGTGCAATCAACAACTTTCTCTCTGATTTATTATCCGATCGTTGAACGAGACATGAAAGTTTCAAGGATATTACTGACCCATTTAAAAGCCGGTGCCCAGAAGAATATAGTCTGCGGACCTGAAAGGGGAAAATAGGTCGATACTACTATGGCGTTATGCGGTTCAACATTTGCGGTATCATAATAGTTAACACCGTTTACGACTGTACGCAGAATGACATGAGAATAATGGCATGACACAGCGATAACGCATTTCTTTCCGTTTTAACTTTGTACGATGATAAAATATCTATTTCATAACGGACGCACGTTACTCAATCTAGTTTCAAATTCCAGTTACAAAAACTGTCTACAACAAACAACGTTTTCGTGTAATAGATATCATGCGGTTATCGCAATCTTTTTTCAATTGGCAATGCGAGAATCCCCAGGGCGAATGGAATGAAAAATGCATGGAACTAACAGCCCTGGAATGTAGGGCACTGTGTCGCGGGTGTGACATTGATTCACGTGTACACGCGCGTTACACGGCGGTCAAGTCCAATCTCCGAGGAGTTCGCACTGTCTGATACGCGGGCAAGGAGCGTGACGAAAAATGCGTGAAATTCCTCGACGCGATACGATTTGCTCGCGTTTCAATCGAGTGCACGATCTCGCGGTGGGATCGGCGCGCATGATGCACGCACGTGTTGCTATTTGAAAAATGTAGGTGATCGACGATGTAACGTACTAACCAGCTGGGTGATTCCACAGTGGCTGGAACTTCGCAGGCACGAACTTGCCAATCGTGTTCATCGTATTTTTGTAAACGACCGACATTGTTATTTCGCACGTTCACACGGATCGAACGGTAGGAGACAGAGGTATTCGGTTGGATCTGCCACGGTCAGTACGGGTGAACGTGGAAATGGACAAGCGGCTGAACGATCCGCACACTGAGACTGAATATCGCGAAGTGCCACGATTGGTACCCGTGCCAGTATACGAGCACGATCTACTTCCCTTTGCCCCGCACAGATTTCCGGGACCCGAGCGCTCCTACTGTACGTAATACACGCGAGATTACGTACTGCTCCCTGTACCGCGTGCACGCACGTCTGTACGTACGTCGTTTGCGCACACGGGAATTTATTTAGAGCCTCGTTACGGGCGCCTCATTGTTTAATCGATTAAATGTTGTACATACAGACATTTCTAAGTAACGAGGAATTATCAGCTAGCCAGACATTCGCTATGCATAATAATTTCTAATAGCTATTAGAAGGACATCACTGACAAGGTTCTGGATTATGTAAATTACTAGATTATTGTAATAATATTATCGGTATGTGCTGTAATGTACTAGTCGACATTGGCCTAGAGCTAGAGCATAAAATTGTACGTTCTACTTAATGCCAACTCGCAGTCATTCAATCCTATTAATAGTAAGTATCAACCACGTGCAATGTGCAGTTTGTTATGCTTCGTAATACGGGCAGCAGCGTCGGACTGCAAACGTAATTCCGCTTTCAGTCCATTGATCTCGTGGGAAAACTCGTATATTGTACGCTACACAAACGTATGTATTTACAGAGTTTTATTCATGTTCAAATATTTACAGTTTCCTTAACTTCGAGTAAATTGTAAAAAAGGAATAATACAATATATGGTATCAAAAATTGAGCTCGGCGAAAAAGAGAGAGAGTGCAGAGTTTGTTCGAGGCAATTGAGTACCGATCCGTTCTCTTAGGAGCAACGGATGTTTTTCACATCTCCCGTGAATTGCACCACTGTTTACTCGAATACATTCACCTGACATATTCGTATATCACAAGATATTGGTAGATACTTTGGCGCGTACGCGATTACGAAATACACGCCAAAATATATGCTATCCATTCAATATAAAATTTTGTAAAGTTCTTCGGCAACCTTTGTTTCATACGTCATCTTCCCATTTATCACCAAAACATTTCATAATGCCGTAAAAAACCGAAAGAAACATACACGATATTGAATAGACAAAATAACAGTAATATTGCATTAATTAAAATAAATGCGTAATTGAAACGTCTAAATGAAACTGTGATATAAATTGATAGCCGAATAATCTACAATTAAAATATACAAATTTGATAAAAATTCAACGTTCCAAATAAATTTCTCATACTATGTATCATACATTTAAGGCACATAGTGTATCGTATCAGTGAAAACTGGTACAGATTGACTTCACATCTCCATTCGTGAACAAAAGTCAAAGATATGGAAGTCGTTTGTAGTTCGTAAAATGTTAATGATCTAGCGATATTCCAAACGTAATTGCCTGTATTCACCACGTAACAATTAGCAAACGTAAAACTTTTGTATCTTCCATATCGATAACTCGTAGACTTAATTACTTTATAGCATTTGACAGATAATACGTATAAAATAGATATACCTATCTATTATAGAATAGAAAATAAAGATTATCATTACGAATATTTGCATAACGTTTACGTATAATAAAATTTCTAAGTATTAAATCACAATCAATTTTTTTTGTTCATTTTTGCAGTAAAATATAATTACTCCTATTTGCGTAAATTACGGAATACTAAAATACATCCTATGTTGCATGTATCTATGCTAAATACTAAAATTCGATGTATCGAACGTACGGAATATATCTCACGTTAAACTGGAACATAGTTCTGTAAAGCATGTAAATATATATTGTTCATATATGTAGAGAGAAAGCATTTGTACAGGGATTGAGCAGAATAACACATGTTCATGAAATACGTTCGATAACTTGGTTAATTCAAAAGTAGCTATCAAAAGATTTGCTTCGAAAATGTTTACAAAATCTGCTTAAAAATTGTATTATAAAATGTGGTTGTAAAAAAGAGATCATATTCTGGGAAATGCAAAATGGCAGTAGAGATAGGATACAATTACAGAGTTGACACGTAGTCTTGAGCATCAATTAAACCGTGTACACAAATCCACTCGTATTCCGGTGCAATTATATATTTTCAATTTGTTTTTAGTAGCCGTACCTACCACTTTTTAAAATTCCCGATCTATTTCTGTTTTTTTAAACGAACTAAATTAAAAATCTATCTAATTAAAACTACTATCGTTAATTATATCCGCACAACGTAAAAGTGCTGATAGAGCCATATATATCGACAGTAACAAATTTAGTAAAATCGGCAGATATGCATACTTTAGCAAAGAAGTTCGATGACAATTCAACGACAGCCAATAGAGCTGGCTGTTTAGGGTCCTTACCTTCTTTAGATTTCCAGAATCTCGCCAAACTGTCCGCCTCGTTAGCGGTACCATTACTTTCCGATTGCATATCATACATACCGGAGTCTACGCTTTGGCTAGTAGACATGTACATAGAGTCATTCATTTTTTCACTGACTGGGAAAGGAGTACTAATGCTGCGATTCATCCCACTTCGTTTCTTCTTCTTTGGATTGTTCACAGCTAAAATAATGTTCCACCAAACTATTTCATCGGAACTTACGGATAGGAGGATTGTAACATCGACGGACGGTGCCCAATTCAGTTGAGTCACGGGACCCGTATGGAAGCACAATTGGCATGTCTCGTTTGTCATTAATATATCAATGATCTGTGATATAACAGTAGGACGTTATATAATATTGTTAATGCAATTAGTAACATGTGAAACGGAAACTTACAGAAATATGTCCATCTTCGAAGCCCAGAGCTAAATATTTTTCATTTTGTGAAATTTCGCAGCATCTCAATTTAGAAGAATACTTATTTCTATAGTATTCTGTTACTTTTATATGCGATGGAAACGTGATCGTTTGTTTGTGCAGTTTATAAACAACCACGCACCCATTTTCGTTCAGTACGGTTAAATAATTTTTTTGATAGCTCAGGCAACTAGAATTGCTGATTATTGAATTACCAATGCTCACATGGTCTACGGGTGCCCAGTTCGTACTATCGATGTTCCAAATTGTTATCGTACCGTTTTTAGTTACTGTTACTACGTTTTCATCATCGATTTTATGAACCGAGATAACGTATCCGGCATTTGGAACCAAATACGATATCTTATTTTTCCACACCTGCGCGACATACACATATGTTAACAAATTAATTTTCTTAGTTCTAACGTAATAAAAATTTGTACCATACCCGTAAGTTCTCATTCGATTCTCTGCAGATAAGCAAGTAATTGTTATCTATATTCGATTTGAGATTTATAATTTTGATTAATTCTATAGCGGATGAGAATTTTAATGCAGGGATAGTCTGCTTGCTCCTTACATCAAATATATTCACCATGCCTTTGTCTGTAACGTAAATTATCGTTCCTTCATGAAGTATCAACTTGCTTATTTTCTCATTAATCGGTTCAGTTTCCGCTATTTTTTTATCATCGTTTAATGCGACGATAGTATTAGAGAGCGTTTCCATAACAATAATATCCGGTTCACTACCAAACTTTTGTACTTTCGCGTCGAACAACGGTTTCTTCGTTTTCAAACAAGTCCCTTCTACTGGGAGTTTCCATTTATGTAGCAGCCGATTCTCACTGCCGCAGATAATGTGATATCCCTCTTTCAGCCAATACGTGTCTAAGGAAGAAACGCGGCTTTTGTAAGTGACTACCGGCTGGAGTCCCTCATCCGCGTTCCATACATTTATGAAGCCACTGGAATCGGCCAAGACAATATATTGTCCGTCGTTGGTCAAACTAGCGCAGACATAAACAGTCTTATCATCTTCCACCGTTGCTCTTACTTGCTTTTTGTAACTGTGCATATTCATGTGCATCAAACTGTTCATTGATACGAAAAATTTTACGTACACAGCTTTTTTCTCGGTAACGATTAACAAGGAATTAGTCCGTTCTGGTACGTTACGGAAAAAAATTATTTTCTTCTTCTCCAAATTAGGATTGTACTGTGACAGGTAGTTATAATGTTTGTCGGTTCTGTTGTACGATATTAGAACACCGTCCACCTCGTCCATTATATGAAGCAAATGACTCTCCGTCGTAAATGCAATGTATTTAAGGTAACTGTTACTGTTCGGATGATGGCACTTCCATTTGATGTTTCCACGCCGATCCCAAACGACTACCATACCTTTATCTGTACAGGCTACGATGCAACTGTTATCATATGCGAATACCATATCCAATATGATTTCTTTAGGAACAGAGAACACCATTGAGCTATGATCATAGGAGCTCTCACTTGTATAAATTCCTTTCCAAAACACTTGTTTCTGTTTAGGACTTATACATTTACTTCCTTCATCCTCGTCATCGGATAATTTAAAAAGTTTCACTTTACCTTGGTCATCTAGCGACAGGAAGCAATCTCCGTCGCTGGATACGACAATCTTTTTTATGCAACTCATCTTGCTGTGGCCAGAGAAGAGTGTTTGCCTTTTGTTAACGCTGTCCCAAGAATATATCTCGCCTGCTCTATTTCCAAACAAGATTTGATGTGGATCTGATGTGAAACACGTTGTGACTACTTCCGTGGACATCTCCTCACTTATCGGCATATCAATGTTTTGTGACTTCTTATTATGATACACGTATAAGCGATTGGATCTCTCTTCCGCCAGCTTTAGAGCTGTATCTTTAACGTATCCCTGATAAGGATGATTCATCGCGATTTGTACGATGTCTAAACATCGTTTGCGTCTGTGCTCAGCTATCGTACTTGATTGTTCTTCCAAGAACTTCTGCAGATCATTAAAACGTGCTTCATAGATCGGATCATTATCTTTCGTAATGTATCTCTTATAAATGTTCAAATCAATTAATAGATTGTTCAGGCCGCTGTAAATTATTGCTGACTCGATAAAATCAAAATCTAAATATATCCGCGGGAACTCATCGAATAATTGTGC
The DNA here is from genome assembly GCA_004307685.1 of Ceratina australensis. NCBI lineage: Eukaryota > Metazoa > Arthropoda > Insecta > Hymenoptera > Apidae > Ceratina > Ceratina australensis. The sequence continues at coordinate 62,937 of SHCU01000135.1, read as the reverse complement.
TTGCTCCAAGTGATACCCGATATAAGAGTAGCTGTAATTGTCTCCTGGCAATTTGGAGAAATCACCATTGCTGTATTTGCGATATTTTTCAATTAACGATTTATGCTTCTCTATTATCTCGTTAGGCGAGAATTTTTCTCGTAGGTGACAGAGTAATAAATCGTGGACACCGTAAATGTAACTGTGTAACTTATCGTTCCATTCTTTTGCAGCGAGTGACTTGTGACATAAATCGAGCATCATTTCTTCGACTCGATATGATTTCTCTTCCCACAAGATTTCCAACATCTGTAGATAGATACAGGAGATATTTAATTAATCAACTAGTACAAAAGAATACAACTAACACTTTACCTCTGGAGTTATGTTAACGTCTTCCCGGAATATAACTAATTCTTCGTACAGATTTCTCATTTCACTTGACAATTCCTGTATACATGTATCAAAAATTCCCTTCTGTATATCCCAAAAATCTTTAATCACTCTGCAAAATGATTAGAGCAACGTTTAAGACCATTCGAAATAGAATTATATATAAAGGTATTACCGAGTCTTTTTATCGTTATTTTTCAGCGATTCTAAGTAGTATCTCCATCTTTTCGAGCTGATTTTCATGTCGTGTTTAAACTCTTCGAATTGAGCAGAAAACATAGATATTAACAAAGGCATGCCTTTACATTCCGCATGAATTTGTTTAGCTTCTTGCGGAAGTAACTCTACTTCGGTGTCCAATACCTTGGCGAAAAGACCTAAAGTCTCTGCTTCGGTAAATCCATCGTTCAGCTACAAATACATAACGAATTACGCATTGCGATATTATATCTCTAGTTGAGATTTTAATAAGACAAATATTTACCCAAATCACAGATGGGCGTTTACCCTGTAAGTATTCACGATTCGTCGATATGACTAACGTTTTGCATTCGAAATCGAATGCTTCGATTATACTTCGATCCCAAACGTCGTCTAGAATTAGCAAAGCATCGGGATGTTTACTAAAATGGTCTTTTAAGAAATGGATCAACGAGTCTTTAATCTCCGACTGCGGCGACAGCGGCAGTATTTCCAAATT
>SHCU01000135.1:36528-57201 GCA_004307685.1 Ceratina australensis | reverse complement strand
CCCAATTAATTGGTCGCGGATTCACCGTTACACAAGTAAGCCTGTGTCGGAATTACGCAGCGAGAAAATCGTTCGACAGAAGTAACATCCGATCGCATTGACTCGAACGGCTGGTCGAGCCGGCTTATTCCTAATTAATGATAAAAACGCAGATACAGCGGATTCTAATGATAAGTTAAACCCGTAAAGTACGAGAAGCGTGCAACAAAGCATCGAGTACGTCACGACAGTATATTCCTTGTCACCCCGCTCCGTACTGAACTAATGACAGAGGTGGGTCCAATGCGCAAAGCGAGCTCGATTATTATTCCCCTCGCGATAAAATTACCCGCGTATTAAGATATCATGAACAGGCTTATTCTTTAATTATGGAAAGATCTTATTAGAAAAACGGCCGCGAGTCGTTGATTTACGGGTAAACGCGGCCCGTTTATCCGCGAATTTGCATATCGCGTGTGCTCGCCCGTTGCCTAACCGAAGGCGCAAAATGCACACCTCGAACGCGTCTCTCTCGCGATAGAAGAATTACGTTACAACTACATTATTCGTTTCCTTCCGATCTAATTGCTGACGATCAAACGAGTTTGCGCGGCGAGCCGATACACAGGGAAGATAACCACTTTAGAGGTTTATTCCCTTCGCGAATTTATATCCAGCTCCGACAACGCGAGATTACTCGCGAGTTATACGACGTATCTTAAGATCCGTTCCCTTCCGATAACTTCGCGCACCAGTTTCGTAAAAGTTCCGCGTTGAAACTTGGGAAACGCGAGTTCGTTCGTTGCTCCCGTGTCGTTATTTATTTAAGCTCCCGTCGACGGCGAAAGAATTCGTGCTCCGATATGGAGAGGAAATGTCTGAATAAACATTCGAGGTGAAGTTAATAGGATATTCGATGGCGAGAGGCGGTGGGACTATTGTCTGTGTGGGATCGGCCCTTCAAAGAGCAGCCCGATTGCGAGAGGGTAAATTCGAACCTCTTAGGAGTTGATCGATCGCGGCTAGTCTAAGCACTTGAAGTAGCGTGATCGTGGTATGCAACCAGGAATGGCAATAGCGTTGATAGGATGGTAATATGATTATCACCTGCGCGAGAGAACTCCGGGTGTTACACGTATAATTAGAGACGGGATTGAAGAGGTACCGGATAAGGGAGGAGGTGCAAGTATAATGCCATGCAAATACGGCTGATCGCTCGGTACAGTAGGAATCGAGTGCATTAATCCGCTAATGCACGCGGGTCTCGTAAAATTAGATTCGGCCAGATTTAGTTGGGAAACGCGATATTTCAGGTTGAATTCCGAGCGACGACTCCGCGCGCGTTCGGTGTCGACTCTCTCTTCCTGCGAGACACGATCGGACCGTGAAACGTTGTTATTCGAGGGGCAGATTAATGTCGGTACACCAGCGCGTACGTTCTCGATCGATGCGATGCGCACCCTTAATGCGGCATTAATTCAAAAATTTACGATCGCACGCGTCCTACGCTCGGATCACCGGTACCAGTTTAATTTAACGGGATAAGCGTTTGCACTCGTAAATTCCATGATTAATTAATATATATTAGGCGTGCGAGATTATTTGCTCGAATAAAGAACACGGAGCTAACGTTTCCTGGTTCGTTCGCTTTCCTTAAGCTCGTATTCACCGGTTTTAACGATCCTCGAATTCCATCCGCGTGAGTTGACCTCTTGTCACTACGCACGGTTCGCTGCAACGGTACAATGAATTTTCTTGACCGCTCGTTAAAGGATTTCTTTCATTTCATCCGGTAACCGCTTTAACGTGCAATAAAACGAAGACCGTAGGTCCGCGACCTTCCCTTCGAACATCCATTAACTGTAAAATCGTTTATATACGGGGCAATAGGATTTTACAAATCGCGTGCAGTTGCAAATGATCTTCTCGTTGAAGCAGCCAGGCATCGGATTTTCCTCGGCGAGGAGTTCCAGAGCTCGTTGCTCGCGTTTAGCGACACCCTTTCTTTCGATTATTATCGCCGGCTCGGCGATTAGTCGCGTCCAATTAAATTTAACGAATTTGCCTGGGCGCGGGCTCGCCGTGATTGGTTTCATTAATTACGCATGCACTGCAGTCCTCTGGTCAGAGGCAACGAGACGCAGCAGGCTCGTATCTAGCCATAGCTCGCAGTCATTCCTCTCGCGTTTCGTTCGCGGCCGTTTCGTTCCGCGGTCCGCACGTTCGCCGAAATCGAAAGCGCGCGGAGGACGATTGAAGCTCGATTGCTCGCTCGTTCCAGCCAGCATGCCCCGCGGGATCCAGCGGAACGCACGGGGCCAACGCGTGCCGATATCCCAGATTGGCTAATTAAATCCTGCCTCGGTTCCACCGGCCAGCCGATTTACTGCGAGGCACAAATATAAAATATTGGCAAATTCCTCGCTGGCTCTCTGTAACCTTGTAACCTGGTCGTTTGTTTGGGAAATTGAAGTAACGAGGTAAAACTGGTGCGAACGAGAGATTTGTGTCCCGTAAAAAAAGACGTCGATTCGACGTTAATCGCATTGAAACCCGTTACATCTATTTTGCATTTAAATATAGCAACGTTGTATGTTGTAAAAACGGCTGAATTCTGAGTCAACAGAAATCCGAGCACTTTTATTTGATATTGATGAGAATTTCTGTCTTAAATTAATTGAATGATGCGTTCATTGCGATCTGAAAACTAACATAGTACGATTGAATTGCTTCTTGTTTCAATGGAACCACCTTAAGCAGAAAATGAGATGCAAAGTGGCCGGTGGGGTGAGCGCGGGAAAAATATGTTTCCTGGTCTCCGATCGCAGCGAGCGAGGCGCCGGCAGAAGTGCGCGACGAGCGGCTGACATGCGAGCTATCCCTGCACATATATGCCTATCGACACGAATATGCTAATGATCCCGTGGCGCGTTAGTTATGCTAATTCCACTATGATTCACCGGGGCAAACATATGCTGCCTTGCATTTTACGCCGACCACCTGCGGAGCTCTAATTGTCGATGAATTATTAATTCATCGCGCGAGTTACTCCTTTTATGCTTTCGCTTTTTGAACGTACGCTCTCGATGATGCCTGTGCCCTTGTTGCGTCGTCGGTGATAACGGTACAAACGGTCCGCTGTAATTATTCCCGCGAAACTGTTCATTTCATGCCTTAATGATGCAAACTATGGACCTTTGAACTCCTAATTACTCTTAATTATCGTCGTGGTCTAATTGCACGGTATCATGCGTTCAACACTCGTGCTTTACACGACAATGAAAAAAAAGAAAGAAAAAAAAATATCGCTCGGTTGCTCGTAGCGCATCCTGCGAGGCACCCTCGCGCGGCTGTACCTTCTTCCGCGAGAATGCTAATTAACAATTGGCAATTCGCAGGCGACGCGACGCAGGGCGAACCGTAAAACGGTACATTGGCACGGTCTAACAAGGCGTGAAGGGTGATTTAGCCCTCGGTGACGTCACGATTGTAGTAAGGTTTCGAAGGAACGCGATCAAAGCGAGCCTCGGCTACGGTCTGCGCGAGGAGAAACCAGCAGAGAGGGCGGAAGGAGAGTCGGATCCCGGCAGGCTCGTAAACCGGCGCAATGGCCCCGAGAAGGGGGAGGTTTTCGTCGGGCCGAAAAGCGGACGGAGGTCGTCAACGTTGATGATGCGTGGATCACGATCTACTGACGGCTCCATCATAGCTCGTCGTTCACTCCGCCCCTCGTCGATCAGCCCGCTCTCCTCGCCGTTCGATGCCAAGATATACGCCACCTCCGCGAGGCCTATTCCATTTGCTTTATTGAAATAACTGGAGGAGCACGGCGCGCCCTGACACGTCGCGTCGCATCGTCGCGGACGCAAGGGGGAGCCTCCTCGATTTTCGGCCATCTACTCTCCTGGATTGTCTCCCGAGAAGCGTGCCCTCGCTGCCGCATTTATCCCCGGAACCGATGGAATTCCGATAAGCGTCGAACGACGTACGGTAAATTCCATCAACGATATTTCATAACCCGAGCTTCGAGTCGATCAAAGTAATTTGTTCGCCGCGCGGTAAAACGATTGGACGCCCGCCGGGATAAACGGGAATCACAGACGTTCACCTTCGACCGGTGATAACTTCATACGAAATGAAAAAAATCTATCGGTGTACGCGCGTGCTGCTTTTTCTTCGCGAACGAAACCAGGTGACACGTGGGACCCGTACATCGACGCCGTTCCCCTTTTACTCGCACTGTCCGGCTATTTATGGGCTAACGATCGAGACGGGTTTCAACCGCATCACGATCAACCTGGGCGTAATTACAATTAGCCTTGAGTATCGGCGACCTTCCGTGGTCTAGGAAGCGCAGCTGCCGTCTCCTTGCATAATGCGCGTACATGGAAAAAGTCGTTAACATCCAGCAGCAGGAGCAAAACCGGAAACCGAATGTCGGCGATGCGCGCGTGTCAGCCCGGAATCGTTTTATTCCACGGAAAAAACTTGCCCCTTGCAAACAAACTGCGTGAGTCCGCTGCCTCGTGGTAACGATATATTCACGAGTCATCGTCGGTTGACGACCCAACTATGGAATATTACGGATCACTTCCTATGCAAGTGTATTCAGCACTTAAAACTCTCGTGCTTGCAAGTCAATTTTTGTATTCTCTTAATTAGAGGGGATTAAAGGTTCGCGAGGGGTGTCACAGGGAAGTGTTTCGGCAGAAGTATAGGTTGAACAACAGCAATCAATAACCCCTGGCCTGGTAGGTTTTTCGTCGATTGAACCATATCCGACTGCCGTCACATATTGACGCTTCCACTTTATTCAATTGCTCATCCGACAACACGAGGCCCCTGACACTTTAGCCCCGGGTGCAAACACGTTTTTTCGCTTTGCTCATTTCCGGCGTGAACGCGCGGCATCCTCCGCGGTTCCGGCAGCGCTTCAAGCGTCCCGACGACGACGACGGGTCCGTTTAGTCTCTGACCACGGGGGTGAGAATGGCCGGGTAGTACACGTGGTAAAAAAAAAGAGCGAGAGGAAGAAATCAATCTAACCGAAGGGTAGCGAGCGCTCTTGTAATTTTTTCCTCATCAAGCATCGTGCGAGGGTTTTATTGGTAATTAAAAGTCACCGAGCTGTGTGATTGGAATTAACGGTCAAACGGTCAATCCGCCAGAGGGAAAAAACTGAGCTGTAAAATCGCTTTCGGTTCGGTTCGTTTTACTTTCGATTACGAGGCGGCGAAACGACGTACTTTATTTTTTTTTCGCCCTTCGCACCTCCGTAGCCTCGGATATTAATTAAACCCGGAGGTAAACGAAACAGGGGGTGTAAAACCGTACGAAAAAAAATAGTCGCGGTCTCGCGGTAATATTTTCGTCGATATCGCCCTGAAACGAGATTTACGTCGAGTCGTCGCGAAACTAGGGCCTTTCAGGACGCGGTAATGGTTATAGAAGGTTCGTCTCTCCTTCTCAGATTTCCCGTGAGCCACCGGGCGCGGACTGCGTAATCGCGCAGACGAAAGTATATAACAATTCCGAAGGCATAACCGAAGGAGAAATACGAAGGCATAAACGCTGCGAGCCACGGCCCGGAAATGGAGAGAGTAAAGTGGAGACGATATCGAGGAAACTAGGAAGAAGCGCGATCGCCGTCGTAAGTGCCGCTCGACGAACGCCCGGGACCATATGGAATTGTTTATGAACCATGCAACTTTATTTTCTTCCACCCCTCCCTACGAACCCCCCTTCCGTTTCTACCGATATTTCTTCCTTGCCGCGCTGTTGGCGCGTGACGGTTGCCTCGTACATTAACTCTGTATCGCATACTCGCGTTCGCTGTACTCTTTTCTTCCGTGAAATGAATCCGGGTACACGACTTTCGAAATATTCCCCGAAATGAAAAGCACGCGATAGTTACGAAACGACACGAAAATTCTCTGTCTCGAAAATGCGTAAACAGTAAAAAGTCACAGTGTAAGAAAGAATAGTAGGTTCTCGGAGAGAATATGGTATATACATGGTACGCATCTTGCATGATTCATTGACTCGTGATCACAATAAAAGCTAATTAGCAATAGGTTGATATATATGTATATGTATGTATTTATAAAGTTAAATTTTTCCATTATAGTTATGAAGTTGTATAAAGACAAATAAAATAATCAAATAAACGTATGAAGGAAGTATAATATAAAAGAATATTGTTTTATATCCCTTTCCTTTTATCAATTTCGTGTGCATTATTAACACACACGCTGCTATCATTTATAATTGCTCAAAATATAAATAAATAAAAATAGTTTCGATCTATCTTAATTGACAAGTTCTTGAACCTTCCAAATTAAATTGCGCGATATCTTTTGGGCATGAAATAAAAGGGGAAACGAACACGAATGAACCACCGGCTCTTTCTTATACTGCGTACAAAATATTCTATTAAACAAATGAATGGATATTAAGTGTCCGAGTCGGTCTATTAATCATCGATATTGAAAAATGAACGACGGCGGGTTAACGAGTCCCGTTGACGTAATCGCGTTTAAAAGAAATTTCCATTCGACGGTAAAGGGACGGATACTAAGAAAAGTAGATAACTTACTTTCCTCGTCAAATTCATTCTTGTCAGAGCAAAGTGAGTTCGACTCCCGACGGAGGGAATAAACGCGTAATATTGATGGACAGTGACTCGGCCGTTATCGAGACCGAGGGTAGTTTATCATCCGGGAACGAGCGCATTACGGCTCGATTAATCTTCGATATTTATATTAGGGCTTCATTAAATAAAATATTCGAGCAAACAGGATGGGTCGGTCTCTCGGAAAAACTTGCTCGTTAAACAACACCGCCGCCGGGGATGGGAGGATCACGGAAACTTTTCATTACCCACCAACTTTTTCCCGCGGGTTTATCGAACCCGCCTTACGATCTCGTCGAACTTTCTTATTTTATTTTTTTATACTCGTTATACGTCACTTTTATCTGCCGACCGCCGAGGAATTTGTAGGTCGCGTAATTTTAAACCGTACTCGATGCGATCTCGCGAAAATAGAATCTTCCCGGGGAAAATAAAGCCGGACGTTTTCGAGTATACGGAAACTTTAGGTATTCGCGGAACGCGGAAGAAAGAACGGCACGATAAGCGTTATCAATAAACTACGCGCGTATGAAAAGTTCGCGGTGGTTCGCCCGGCTACGTCCCAATTTCCCGACTACGTCGTCGTCGTCGTCGTCGTCGTCTAACTTTTTTCGAAAAACCTTTCGGAGTCTCGAACCCGAATATATATCCCATTGATATGCAAACTAACTCCCGGATCGTAAAATTCGCGTAATATCGCGAAGACTTTGCGACGTCCGCCCTCGCCCCCCGCGACGCCTGAAACTACCTCGTTCAGAAGCGTCTTCCGAGCTACCGAACCGATCGTTCGACGCGATTTTATCCCGCATTATCCTGAATGATACGCCAGTTTAAACTTGAACTTAGCCATAATCACGGCGTAAAGTTTAAAATACAAACGGAGAGGGTATCTAAACCCGATCGTGGCACGCAAAACCGCGAATACGTAACAATGACCGTTCCATTTGGATTTTTAAAAAGTGACCGAGGTATCTTCCGTAGCGATCGCGTTTAAAACGATCGCGTCGCGAGTAATACGAAGATAACTCGCGATAGCGCGGAGACAGTAATAAAATCGTTCCGCCGTTTTCCGCGATTTTTATCGCTTTATTTGCCGGGTGACGCGACGCTTACTCGGCCGGTTTCATTAAATATAGAAAACGAAAAACGAGATTTATTTGTAACTTTACGACGTAAATATTGAAATTGCTTAATTGAAACTGAAATCGCTGTTTAACAACGCCGTCGTTTCTTTGCAAGAGACAACCCGTGGAACGGGTACGAAGTTAATATCAGGGTAAAAAGTTGGCCAGATAGCCGGGGCGGTTTTTTCGTTCTCGGAAGACCCGCCTTTGTGTAACATTCTCACCATTCCCATGCAAATGAACGAGGAGATATCGCGCGGTGTTTCTACCTGCGGACGCGGACTCGGGTCGAGAAAATCATGACCGCAATCGCGTGAACCTTGACCGGGGAAAGAGTTATCTCGGAGCTACCCGATGGTTAAATCGTCGCGTTTTTATCCAACGAATTTATACGGGCGTCGAAGAGGAAAACAGGAAGGAGTGGAAAGCTTCGGGGAAGAGAGCGAGGCAGTCGGTCCGTTACGAGGAGGAGGAGGCGCGGAGGAAACGGCCGAGGAGAATCTGTTTTGCATATCGACGAATTTACGAGCGAGTCGAACCCGTCCTGTCACTCAACCTCCTTCGGTCGCCGTCCGTAGGGTAGTAGGTAGGGTAGGAAGTTTCAACCCCCGAACGGTGGTTTATGATATCGACGAAAAGTCGTCTCTCTCCCGTTTCCTTCTCCGTTCACCCGATGGCCAATCGGAGCCCTCGATGCAACGCGATCCCATCCCTTTTCCAGAGAGACACACACACACTCTCTCTCTCTGTACCCCCCTTGTATCGACGAATTTATCGTCGGCACCGCTCGGTCCATTGTAACGCGGATTGTTTATGATATTGACTCTTCCTTTTATGTTAATCCCGTGTCCGAACGGTCCTGCTTGACGCGATGCGCTTGCACACCGACAACGATGAAATATACACGGGTCATACGTGCATAGGGGCGCGGTGTCTCTCTACGGTGTAAATTCGTGTGCGAATTTCTACGCCATAAGGATTCGCCGCAGGGACGAACTATCGACGAATTTACGACGAAACGGACCCGTTCCCTGAAACTCACGGGCCTCTCTCCTCGCGTTATGTACCCGCTATGCTAATTATACCAATTAGCATAGGAAGTATCGGTAAACGAATACGACGTACCGGTGACGTACGATATTGGCGAGGGGTGGAACAACGATATTTGTCGCGACATCGACCGCAATTAGGTCCCCGTGCACCCGACTAAAAACCGTTTCTACTTTTTTACTCCTCGCGCGATGTAATCCTTTCTTTTGAAAGCAACGAATAAATACAGGAACACCGTGGTGCTCGCCACATAATTTCTTCGCCGTCACAATGCCACGCGTGACATCGTATCTCAACCAAGGAGAGAAGAAGATACGTAGAGACAAAAAGTTGGATCGCATCTGCGAAACGTTGTTACCGTTGTAATCCGGTCGGTTGTAATTCGGTGATAAGTAAGAGACCGTACCCGACGGGTCTTTGTTACCGGTACTCGAGAACAGAGCTCTCGTCAGGATTTTCGGGTAGTCGACATTAGGAGCCACCCTCTCTGATTTACCTAATTGGCAGGGATAATTAGCATGGGAACTGGCACGATAGCACGTCACTTCCAGCCGCTATGCACGGCACCCACCCATCCCGTCGACCTTTTGTACTCGGCTTTTCCCCGGTGGGCGCGTTACACCGAAATCAGGCATTCGTATGTAAACTTCCGGCGATCTTCCCGCTCCACGGTCTCTCGATTTCGTCGATGGTCCAGCGAGCATCGGCATCGAGTACGCCTGAGAAACGCGGCCACGGGGGGACTTTCCGAGTGGTTTACGAGGTATATGGCCGCTGGAACCGCAGCACGAGGCCGGCATAGATTGCATCATGGAATATAGATGGGAGAATAACTTCTCTCGCAGAAAGAGAGAGAGGGATACCGGCTAGAAACGACATCAGGGGTCGATTCGATGCGGACCGTTTTCGGGATACGGCTGCGTTTAGTTAAGTCATTCACGGGGATTATGAATCCGACACGGATCGTGATATCCCGACGTGATATTTCCTTGGTAGGAAACAAGGGACGAGATCTCGTGACTCGTGAAATCGCGATGAGCAAATATTTATTAAAACCTCGGTTACAGAGTGTGTCTACGAGCTTTTACAAGAGGGAAATTTGCCCGGAGTTCCTCGAGTGCTAACCAAGGTAAACGCGAACCAGGGAAATTACAGGGGGCGGCGGTTTTAAATTTTGCAGGTCGGACCTCCGCGCTGATATTACATCAATTTTCTTTATTCTTTTTATAAAAGTAAACGATGTACGAGCACGGTTAATTATCCTCGCCGGAGAGAGGCGAGGCATCAGCGAATTAGAAATTAAAATTTCATCGTTTACAACAGGCTTTTACGCGAAGTGCGTGGCAGGTTGATGGCGTATCGGTTGATATCCCATTCCCCGTGACGCGGAATAACGCTGTCAGAGAGGCTGTTACCTATCCCGAACGTTTTACAACGAATGCCCGGGATCGCGAAGCGGTTTATCGAAAAAACAGATTCGGACGGTTGTAATTTCGCCCGGTGCCCGGTAATGCAACGCGGGCTACGAACGAATCGCGGTGACGCGACGCGACGTGAATAAACAACGAGGTGTAACTGAAAAATAAAATCCGCGCAAAAAAGGGCGCGTGCCATATTCGCGCGATGCGTTGATGGACGACGGGGCCAGCAACGCTGCTCCGATTACAAGGGGAACACTTAACAGCGAAGTACCGGTCGAAACAGCGGTCGTTTCATTGCGAAACGCGGTGCGCCGGTATGCGGCTGCATGCGCGTTACATTGACTGATTGAGTGGCATTGAATTGAATCGAGGGTGGACGCAGGAAGGGAAACTGGCAAATGCCTGCCCGTTGCACCGTTGCATCGACCTACAACCATCGTCGGCGCTGTGTTGCGTCCGTGATACGTCGTACCCCTCGTACCTTTTTTTCGCGCGAACCCGCGCATGGGGGTCGGAACGCAATTACACCTGAGTAATTGCGGGAGCGAAACAGAAAAACCGGGTGCGCCGGGAGGGAAGAGTTCACGGTTACAGCACGGGTGCTACCAGGTATTTCCAGCCGCGGGGAAGAACGCATGCCGTTTTCCTACTTCCGTAACGCCGGCTGACAGTAAAGTAAAAAGTCGTAGGTCGTTCGTAATCAGCGAGGATCTTCTGGATGGAACGAGAATATTATTATTCGACGAATCACTAAAGGAATTCTATTACTCTTAACCGTTTGCACTCGAAGAATTTGTCCACAACTATTTCGTGAATTTCTTACGTGTAAATTAATGTATTAAAATTGTTCATAATTTTTTCTGTCGACATTTTTGAAATTAATGTATATATGAATTTTATAATAATTAAGTGTAATTCAATCAATAATATGTTGAAGCAGTAATTATTTACTTATATAACAATTACTTTATAAAATAGATGGTGACTGGGAGTGACCTCTCGAGTGCAAAGGGTTAAATGAATTAATTATCAGAGATTATTTAATATCCTCTGCGAATGTAATTCGATGAGAATCATCTGGGGACACTATGGAGATCGAACCAGGGATTCTAATGCTCTTGAATTAATTAATTATCAGAGATTAATTCGATATTCCTTAGCACGAATGTCCTTTCGATGAGTGTCACCCGGTTTATCGGCGACGAAACGAGCCGATATTTCAAATAATTACGGCTTTTCTCCGCGCGAGCGGGGAGCGCACAAAGCTGTGGTAATTAATCACAGCGAGCCGCGAGAGAAGAGGCGGTGTAGCCGGCGCGTCCCGGTGAATACCGTCTAAAATTCAGTGAAACAATCGAGGGAAGTTGCGCCCTCCGCGTGCACGTACAAGTGCCATGCACAGGCAGGGCTTCCAGCGGTCTTCCAATCCATCTGTAAACTGTCCACTTTGATGGGACGACAATCACACCCTGTTGTAACGAAGCTCCGCGGCGGTATTGTCTCGTTTGCGCGAAATTGTAGTACCTGGACGTTCGAACGCGTCGGGGCGGGCGGCAGCGGCCCGTGGAAAATAAAGATTACTCCGCGTTGATTGCGCCATTGCGGAGTAATCGAGGCACCGTGCAGCGATGGATACCACCCCTTCCATAGCTAACCCTATCCTTCCCGGTTACGCTTCCTCTTTTTCTCTGTTGTTTCACTTTTCCATTTATTTCGTTTTTAGGGAACGAGAAGAACGTAGGCGTGGCGAAGACCCCGGCGCGTCGATTAACGAGGACGAGCTACGAAAATTGCATCGACGCCCGCGTACGGACTGCCCCGGGGATAAACGTCCAGGAAAAATAATGAAAAACCGTCCCGAGGGGTCAGCCGTTTCGCGAATCAATTTTCGCGCGCACTTATTGACGTTTCCCGTAATTAGAATAATTTAGGAACGTAATTAAAGCGCGAGTTATACCGATCCGATCAACGCGCGGACAATACGTGCGCTTCTATTATTTTCCCAGGCGGTAGCCATCTCCGAGCGGTGAAATTCATTTAATTAAAGGGTGAATTGATATGAATGCCAGAGCCGGGGAAAATAAACGATATATCGCTCGTTAGCCGAGTACCCGGGCTTCATAATCGTATCGCGCTCTTAATCAACGGAAAAACAGCGTTCGCGTGTTTTAGCACGCCTAGCCCGGTTTAACGAAATTTCCTGTATATAACTATAATTTCATCCACTTGTCAGCGACGCTCGATAGTCGTTAATTCGATTCCGATACAAAAGAGAGGCGAGCGCGCAGGTGTGCCGATAATGCGACGCCGGGAGATCGGCAAATCGGAATGATCGATACTGCCGGTTCGGACGGAGCTAGGATTACGGCGACGCGATTTGTTCGGCAAATTATACCGGCAATCACCGACCGTCCCGTTTAATCGAGTCGTTATGGCATCCTATATAACGGTGAAAGCCAATAAAATCACGGCCATTCGTTTCCGCGGATGCGACGAACGAAAAAAGGGTTCGCGGCGTTCGAACGACCGGCGGGATATAAAAATATTTTTAATCGCGAACTCTTTACCGCCGCGTGAAATCGCGTTAGAAGTCTGCTGGAAAATCGATGGTAACGGGTACCGAGAGATATTCAAATCGTATCGAAGAAGATTCAGGGATTAGCCACGATATCGGGTATCTCCGCGCGTCTTGAGCCGATGCCAAAGTGAAAGGTTTTTCCAACGCGAGCAACAAGTGTCGTATTACTCTTATTTTTCGCGTCGCGTATACCTACGTACGTTTGTATGTGTGCGTACGCGCCTACCCGGAGAGAAGCTAGTTGAAATTTAGTGGGCAGTAAAACTTTCGGCGTATATCTCGCAAAGTGGCGGTATCCATCTTGGAAATGGCCGGGTACGGTACTACGGTTGCCACCGGGAGGAAAATGCAAATTGTCGAATATTTATATGCGACGCTCTTCGGGAATGATTTGCATGCCGGCTCGAATTTCTCTACCGCCGCGCCCGTTTTCCTTATACTCGAATCTGGAGTGCCACTTAATCGTCCTACGTACCGAAGAAAATCTTACCATCGTACGTTCCCTCTTTCACAGCCAGCATCATTTTTACCTTCTTTTTATTCTAGCATACCGCCAAATAAACTCGTTGTGCTCTCCTTATAAAAAATACGTGAATCGTGTGACAGATTATGCTTTTCGTTTCTTAATTCAAATTGATATCTACTTTGAGTAAAAGCAGAGAGAGAGAGAGAGAGAGAGAGAGAGAGAGAGAGAGAGAGAGAGAGAGTGGTGTCGCGTTTCGACGGAATGTTATTATTTTAGAGTCGGAACATTGGTTAGCAGCAACAGTTGCGTTACCCGCGTACGTACCGAGAGGGGTAAAAAACGGTAAGCAACGAAAGCCGATGTTGTACAGCAGCCGGAGAGCTTTTCCATTTTCCGCGACACTATTTCCGGCGCAATATCACGCGGCCACACACGTCCCATGCATTATGCAACGAGTGATATACGCGCGATATCGCGCATTATGCGAGCGACAGATGTAACAGTCTGTTGGGCTCGTTGCAAGCGACTTACGTTTTCACCGGCGAAGTACGCGACGAATACGTGCCTCGTGAGTCGCTTCTGCCTGCACTCTCGCCTGCGTCGAGTTTTTAAGGAGTCGTATTTGAAAAATCGAAGGGAGATCGCGGCGATTTATATCGAGGCCGAAAGTACGAGATTCACGAAAATTTGCATCGCATCGCGTGACGCGCAAACAGGTTTGCATATGCAATCGCGCCGTATGCCGCAAATACGCATACATATGTATACGGAATAACAGTATTCTCCCTTAATTAATATCTTTCGGAAATTAAAACAAAGCAAAATTAGTTGATTTTCACAATTTCGCGTGCCGAGCTATATTAATATAAAAATAAAGTCCTGTAGTTTCAATTTAAGAGTCATGTTTTTGAGTCCTTTATTTTGAAAGTGGCGTAAGTCCATTTATATTTAAATAGAGATTTTTCAGAGTTTGCGTTTCAATAAAATTAAAAGTATACGTATAGAGTATATAATGTGTCATTTTTTATTCTAATTCTAAATATACACATTAAAATTGCCTGCAAAATTAAAAGATAATATAGGAACATGAATATTAAAATAGATAGCTTAATTCTTTTGGAAAATGGAGTTAGGTCTTTTGCAAAATAAATGGCTGATTTAATTCCAAACTGGAGTTCAACAGTATAGATAGTGATACATTGATATTTTTAACTCCGAAAAAGATTGTGCACAGGACACATCGAGGGTTGTCCGCGTACGGTCAGGCTTGGAGATAATTATAATCAATACATACGTAATTATATATATAGTATACGGAATATACACAATTTACGTACATATGAGTAAATAGGTAACAGGAGTCCACACGATCGCAGATGTACGTCTACGCTCGCGTGTATTGTATATGCATAATGATTATATGCCCATTAGAGGAACACAGGGATGTATACATACGTACGTACAATATAGACACAGGAAGGAAGAGGAGCGAGATCACGGGGGATAGTACCATTACTGGTATTGATGAGCAGCTGACCAGAGAAATTGGTTCAGCGTGTGTGATCGATCTAGCTAATCTCCCTTTGCGGCCGGCCAGATGCTAATCTTCGATCGATAACGGAATGCGATGCGATATTGTATTAACGCGCGAAAAATTTCATACCGTTACCTGTACCGGGGCTCACGATTTTTTCTCAAATGATGTACTTCAGGAACGCGAGATTTCGTCGGGCCGATAAAGAGCAAGCAAGAGATGATTTCAATTCAATTATAATATAGTAACATTTATTAAATTAATTTTCAATACGTAAATCCTATATTTAGATATTTCAATAGTGGACTTTCGCGAAAATGTTTTGACGATCGTCGATTTAATTAAATTTATACCCGATGAATCTGGCCATCGATGAACGTGATCGTGGCTTCTGTGAGCTCATTCATATGGAAGATGAATTTGCCCGTACAGAGACCCAGTTTCAAACGTGGGATATCAAATTAGCACAGCTGCAGTTGTAACGCGCTCCGCGAAATTAGATACGCGTTGCAGTAGATAAAAGTTAAGTAATTTCGTTTTACAGTTTCTACTGGCGTTATTTCCACGGAAGAAATTGGAGGCCACGGGTGCGTGAAGATTCACTGGCTCGTCGAATCGAGACGACCTTGCGAGCGTCGCGGCATAAGGCAAAGCGCGCCTCCGGTTATTATTTAATTATAGTTCCTTCCGGCCCGCGTCAAGAAGACTGCGACCGTCTAGGCAGTTGTCCACGTGCCGATCTTCAGGGGGGAGATCTCACCTGAACGCGAACCTTATTATGCAACGGGTGCGCGAAGGATCGCGTCCACCGGTAGGGTGCACTCCCCCTTGCACTCACACGCCGACCGGAACGGACAAGGTACTTTGCTAAATTAAAGCGCGAACCTCACGCAATTGAGACTCGCGCGTATGCACGCACGCGCCAGACGCACGCACGTATATGCATTATGCACGCACGCTGCGTTCACACGAATACAAACACGGCGATCGGCTTGCTACGAGGTTCAGAGATAGCCCGAAGACAATTGTTACATTATTTGAACGAATTATTATGAAACAGTTTTAAATAATCGTGTACGGAAAATAAAACCGCGGATTGATTTATGGTACATCTCCTTGATATAATACAATTTGCCCCTAATAGAATTCCTGATGGATTTATTAAAAATTCATGTATGCGATCATTCGTCGGAGTATCGTCGATCGCGCTTTTATCGTTGACTAATGCGGTGTGTGATCGTCGGTGAGCACGAGGGGAAGCCGCGGAACAATGAAATGAAAAGCTAGATTTACTTTATTGCGCGCAGGTGTCGTTCCCCGTAAATTATCCGCTGTGTATTAATGCCATTATACACCGCGATGGATCTATGAAAATAAATAATCCTCTTCCCGGTAATCATCATAATCGTACCACGGATTTTTATGCGAGCCGAAACATCTACCAATGTAGATTTCCACCTGATAAGTTCTACGTCATATGCTCTGTAGAACAAATAACGCCATCGTTTACCGGTAATTTGCTATAATCACGTTTTATCGTTTACCATTTAAATCGAAATGCGCTTTGTGTTGTCTTTGTGGAGCTTTTAATCGAATATCGGCCGCGGCCCTTTGTCCCCTTATAAATCCGTCCACCCTGTCCCGTGTCCTGGCCCGTGGACTGAATTTTCAACGAGACGAGAGAACGAACCTGGCAATTGTATGGCAATCGATTAAAATATTTTCATTAGGCCGCTTGCAGTTGGACGTCGTACAACGAATGACTCGAATCAGGGCTGATTGTAAATTGAGCGCGAAACCGCCGTTGATTGGTTTAAAATCAGATCACTACGATTCCGTTCTCGTCGGTCAGTTGGCTGCATCTATCGTTTGTGTGCATCGAACGGGAGCGAAGAGTGGCAGGAGTGCATCGCGCGGGGGTGAATGCAATACGGAGGGTGGATTGCATACAGATAGATAGACGGACGGACGAAGAGTGAGTGAGAGAGAGAGAGAGCCAGTTCCCCAAAATGAATTACACGGGCGTGGACCCGTTGCCAGGCAACGTGTCTCTCTCGCGCTCTCGCGATGCACTCTCGCTGCAACGCCACGGTTTTTGTTTGTATTACAAAATCACCCTGTCGTGGCCGGCATCCCAGCCGATGGTCGGGGAATTTGTAAATTCTGGGTCGAGCTGGATCAATTGACCCGAACTCCGAGCAATCACCGGTGCCAAAATAAAAAACCGCGATGGATTGCGCGTTTTACGTGAACCATGGCCCGTCGATTAAACTCGTCATTCACTTATTAAATTGACGTCACGTGATTACGAGGTAGGAAATTTACATAATTTTTTCTTGGCGATCCCGGTGATTTACGGTCGCACGGGTACATAAATAATGAATCGAACAAGCGGCGACCCTCGTTTTCAGCCGGCAGGTATGTTTACATTTTCCCTTTACGAACTATTTCGTAGATTTCCCCGTTCATTCAGCGGCTAGTACCACTAGACGACAAAAAAGAAGGATATTGGAACGTGCGAGGGGTCCTCGAAATGAATATCCTTTCGGTTCCGGCTGCACTCGACACCGAGTTCCCACAATGCGCACCGCGCCACCACCCCCCGCTTCAGTCAGTTTCACGGTTGTAACTGCGATTTGCTCTTTCGCGAGCTGGCCTTTAAAGTTTCAACCCTAAAAGCGTTTCACGCTTGGTATCACCCATTGATCGAATTTAAAACTGATGCCTGCCCCGGCTACCCGTTCGGATGACATCGCTTTGACACCCGGATGTGCTGATTTTACAAGCAGGCACGCGGCGGAAACGGATTCTCGGAATGAAATTTAGGGTTGTTAAAAAAAAAAGAAGAGAAGAGAGAGAAAATCCGAGCGAAAGAGTTCCCTGCAACCAGGGTGAACGTTTCGAGGGTCGTTTATCTGTTCGCTCGGTGACTCTCGGTGCGACGAGCGCGACGAATTCCTGGCAACCGTTTTGCCATTCACTCTCGATGCAATTAGTCACGTGAATGATAATGAATGAACCGATGATTGCACTTTAAGCACTTGTGTCTTGAATGTTATCTCGCTAGATTAAACGAGGACGATCCGGTTTCAGGTAGTACCCGGAATGGAACACAAGCTACGAAAGGGGTTAGAGGGACTTCCGTTACCGAGCTGGAACTGGGTTTCCAGGTAAACGACAGAATACCGTTATGGTAGACGCGTTCCTGATCCCGCAGTGATTTCCCCGAACCGAGTCTTTCGAGGGAAACGGGAAAACCTAGTAGAAGGGTGACAGAAGGGTGTTGGCTTACAATGTTTCCTTCGCAAAAAGAATTCTGCAGAAACACATCGATATGCGTCGGATTCATTGCGCAATTCGACGAACGGAACTACCCATTCCGTCGATCGATGCGGCAATAATTTCAACCATTCCCATTTGCGAGCTTGTTCGCTTTTTTTGGACCGTTTCCAAGTCTTCGTACCGTATTCAACGCGCAGCGGGAATTGAAACACTAACGACCATAAGACGCATCGATCGCTATGTAAATAGAAGCGATACGGTTTACGCAATAAGAATACTCGGACGATAAAACGTGGGCATGAAAATGAAATGACGGTTTTATACATAAACCAGGATTAACGATTATGCACGGTTTAGCCATTCGTTATCGACGGATTGACGAATGAATTAATGCCGGGTGCGACTTATAACGCTACCGATAAGGTCCGGATAAGGGATACGTAATTGCGAGCAAACGGTTGCTTGGTTGTCGACACTCGCCGCAGCGGGAGGTCTTTCTCGCGGTTCTCTATCGGCGTCGAATCTTAAAATGTTTCACCCGCGCTTTGCATGCGGCACGTCCAATCGGATGAAATCGGATGCACCGCGACTACGTTCCTTATCGTGTTCCGGTTGTTAGCTACGCGGTCTCGTCCACGAGTTTATTTCATTCTCACCGAACGACGAATACGTTTTCCATCGAGGCTTAAGTAAATCCAGTCACGTTGAATGGGAACGCGTGTACGCGATGTTCACGGCGGATACACGTTATCTCCCTCCGATTCCCGGCTTTATCTTCCCGTGTGCAAAGAAACTCCGGCAGGACTCCGTGCTGATACCGAATGGGAAACTCGAAGACGGACCGCCCGTGTTTGCAGAGAACTTTCCTCGAACGCCGGTACAAAAGAGGCTCTCGCCGCGGGTGGCCCGGCTACTGCAGGTTACTTTCGTGCAAACATCAGTTATCGCGGGATTATTTCTTTCATTCGTCCTCGACTTAAGCATGCTAAGAATAAAATATGCAAGCCTCTCGCTTTTCGGGGATGACGGCCTGTTCCTACTCCAGGGTAATTAGGCTCGTTAATTGCGATACACCCGCTCTCGTATATTTTGATCTCGAATAGGGAGAGATGGTATTAAAAGAATGTTTACGGTAGGCCGGCTCGGGTGTTAAAGCGTAATAAGACGTATGCCTACGGGCGTCTCTCTCCCGTTAGGGATTAATATCGCTAATTGTTAGTCTCAAAGGATGCGAAGTATGTTGGAACGAAAGTCTGCAGGCGGCAGGGCAATGACTTGGAAAATTAAGGATTAAGACTTTGGAGTTCTCTCTCGTTCGCTCTGTAGCCTGTGTAACAGGAAGGACGAACGAGCTTCGAGATGGTAATTCGTGGAACAAAGGGGTTCTTGTCAGGCTTAGCAACTTCTCGCGAACGGAGGATTTGCGTTCGGTTCTAACAGGTTGATACAATATTCCCAGACTCCTTGGTTCAGGGAACATTATGTACCAGGGAGCTTATTTATCCTATCTCTTTTCGAAGATAAAATATGAAATCTTATCGTAATGAGACGAGGACAAGCGTAGTCGGAGCAGCTACTATGTTTACAAGACGCGCTCGTACGAATTGTTTTGAAACACGGCGCATATCATTCTCACATTACTGTTTGCTTTGCCTCTGGACTTGAGGGAGGATTCTCGGATTTATACGATAAGAATACGCGTTCTTATTCGCCCGCCTACAAAATATCACGTTACAAGTATCGGGTTACGATTTATCAAGTTTTTAGACATACAGAAAACTTAAAAGGGGGTATCAGATTCCGTGTTACTGCGTTGTCAAACGGACACGTATTGACTTTTTAAAGCGGACAACCGACTATCAATCATTACGTTGCGTTGCTTTTACGTACGTTACTACAAACAATTTTATGCCAACCCACTGAACTGAAACCGCGTAGAATGTAGAACATGTTTAATAAAAAAATATAATGCGATCATTAAGACGTGTCTTGCTCGCTCGAGTCGACCGTTACTGGTTCAACGGATATACGTACGCAATTAAGAATGTATCAACGCGTAGCGAATGGTACTTAGTTCTTCTGGCTGGCAAAGCGGCCCGGCCGTTACTTCCTTCTTCTTTATTCGCAGCAAAACCAGCGTCATTTATTATAATACCACCATTCTACGCCGCGCGTATAAACATCTTGGCCTTTAGAAAGCACCGGGAACGGTTACTTTCACTTTTACCTATTCGACGTATCCGAGCTGTACCGTATCGCCACCGGGTAATGCATGGATCTATTCAAAAGCTGTCGAGCCATCTTACGATATTTTTCATGGTCACTCAGCTTTCCTACCTTGTCCCTACTCTCTATTCAAATGCATATGGGAAATCCTGTTGGGATCGTCCCCATTGTAAATAGATCGCTTTACTTACACTGAACTTCGACAGTTTTTTAACGTAAACGAGTGCTTGGCCCTGGAGCTACATCGGAATGCGGGAGAAAATTAGAAACTCCAAAACACAGTGAGACAAGAACCAGGAAAAGGAACTAATGGTCATAAATTAAACCCTTAAGCCTCTCTCAGGCTTCGAGGATGCATCTAACTATTTTTAGTGGTCTTAGG